>OZ023211.1:56062230-56348770 GCA_963995525.1 Escarpia spicata | reverse complement strand
CAGATGGACTGGCGTACTGTCTAACAGACTTATAGACAGACATACCGACATACAAACATAGAGGATGTAGAGAGATAAAGATTCAGGGAGAGAGAGAGGGAGAGTTGAAGAAGGGGAGACAGGGAGAAAACAGACATAATTTGTATAGAAAGAGATAGGGGCATGCATACAGACAGACAGCGTGCTAGTTGCGACTACAACGTAGTCAAGCAACCAACGGCTACACTAGTAAGTTGCGTCGGCTGTTCTAATATTACACGTGTTAAACCGCATGTAATAATCAGTCACGAATCGGAAAAACTTGTTGAGCTAAGTACTTCTTTTAACTAATAACTACCACATTATCTAAAGTGAAACGTATGCACACGACGTTCCTATACATCACAATAATTAATTAAAATGCATGCTAGATGTGTAAGTAGTCTATAAACACAATTTAACATTATACGACACAACACTGTTACATTCGTCATACTATAGCTGGCATGCCCGAAGTGACGGGTAATGTGGCAACAAGAAACAATTAAAGTTACGCATTATTCCAAAAATATCATTATTATATATAACATATAAACATGAAAAAAATAACTCACCAGGCCGTGTATATTGATACTCGTAATACGGAGCCGAGAGAACTGTACGTATATGTTTGTGGACACGTCCATGATCCCTAGCAAACTGCGACTGGGTGTGGCTCAATGCAGCTACACTACCCGCGTCGCGACATAACCTATATATATATATATATATATATATATATATATAATACCCTATGCAACCGCTTGCACGAAACAATTCCGCCAGCATTACATAATATATTGTACTTATTGTGTTACCGATTCTTTGTGGGGTCGTATATGTCAACCGGCCCAAAACACGAACGCATTATATGCCCACGAGCATTATTATTTGTAAGTTTACAATTTCATATTACTCCTTTCCAAACATGTTTTGTTCGTTTTATTATGCCAATACATTACATCTTCCCACAATTACCACCTTCGTGAATTGCATGCAGGACTTGATTTTGACTAATGATTTGTTTTGATTTGTTTGCTCTATAATGTGTTTCAACCAACATTCAATAAATATTAAAAGAAATTACTGCCGAATATACCAAAAACTCAGATGTCATCAGACATAGACCGGTAACTTTGGCATGTGTGTCGTATATACCAAACGAAAAAACCCTGAAAGTAGCTTTCATACAAGCTTTTTGTGTATTAGAAGATTTGTGTTGTGAAGCGCAGTATCCTTTCCTAATAACCTCTGTATGCGCTTTACATTTTATCCATGGCGCACCTATTTCTTCTTACACCTTTATGAAAATTAATTATTACTTTTATGACAAAAATATAAAATAAATTTGCGAGCACAGGTACAAGGAAGTGTTTTGCGAAGAGGCCATAAAATATTGTGTTATCTGTAAACTCGCTGTTAAGGATGGAGGTACAGCTAATCAAATATCAAAGTGTCTAGTGATGATTTATGCATTATAACATCGTAATATTTTGTATATTCATAACATCGCAGTTGTTAACTCTAACCAAATTGCATACTGCCGGACATGACATCGGAAGACGGGGAATGTTCACTTTTTTAATCCCCTCAAGCGGAGAGTGTCTCGCTACCTCTGCACAGGTCTAATGGCATATCAGCTCAACATTTTGAACAGGCCTGAATTCTCCACACTGTCACCACAAGATATGAGCATAGTATGTAAATAGTTGATGCAGACCGTCAGACTCTTAATTGAGATTACATGTCCGACGACTGGGCGACTGCAAAATAAAACAATTTGATATTGATCGTGTATCCAAGTGGAAGGTACACTATTAAGATATAGTTTAGAAAGAGATTATTTTGCTTTGAATTGTGATTATGTTTCAAAAACAAGTTTGGCCCTGCCTGACAGATAACCTCAATTATATGCACGCACGAACGCTAGATGTGTGACATAACCTTTACTTTAATAAGGTATAACGCATTCTAGCTGGTGCTGAACCATTTCTGCTAAAAGGATTTGGCGTAGATAATTAATTTTGTATGTTAACAAGTTCAAAAACCGCAGTCATTATGACCAAGCTGACCAAAAGAGTATGGGAAAACAATGTAAGATGCTCACTGAGTCTACCAGGCCTGTGTTCTGAGCACCCTCCTCTACGACAGCGAATCGTGGACCACCTCTAGTAGGGTGTCTAAGGGATAGTATTGTTATTTGCTGGATAAAAGTATGAAAATTGGATCATAATATATATGTAAAATTTCACGACGAATCCAACTAGAGGGGGCTCCACGTCAAAATTGTGTCGTTGACCTATATATGTACGAATGTATGTGTGTAATTACGTATGTATGCATGTATGTGTGTCCGTGACCTTGAAATGTCAGGGTCAAATTTGTATTCACCAAAACATCGCTGTTTTTGTTTATATGAATATATGTTTGTACATATGCACGCATGTGTGTATGTAAGTATGTACAATATGTGTGTGTATATCTCTGTGTATGTGTGTATGCTATTTTCCCCCTAAATGTCAAGATAAAATATTACTGAAAGTGATATATATATATATATAATAAATATATATATATTCAATAACACCGTTGTTTTTTATGTATTTATTCATGCATGTCACACACACACACACACACACACACACACACACACACACACACACACACACACACACACACACACACACACACACACACACACACACACACACACACACACACACACACACACACACACACACACACACACACACACACACACACACACACACACACACACACACACACACACACACACACACACACACACACACACACACACACTCTCTCGCTCTCTCTCTCTCTCTCTCTCTCTCTCTTCAGGACGCGTTGACCAAAGAGGAGACCACAGCTCATCCTTGAACGTCCATCCAAAATCCTTTGTGGACGGCACATCCGGCGAGCCACCCAACTCAAAGGTCATTATGCTTGCCTGGTAGATGCAGCGCCTGACGTGTTGCAGCAATGCATTATCTGTTGGTGGCAGACGATCGAAAGCGCAGTTTTTCTTCGTGAAAAGTTCTCGTCTTGCCTCGTTAACAGACTTTGCTGCACGTGACTTGTCATACATTGTGATGACGAACTTCTCCATCAACTTAAATTATGGATTAGCCAAGTCTAACTTGGCAAACGGTGACCTCGCTATGGTGAAAATGCTTCTGTCACACCAGGAACTTCAGACCAAGCGTTCCAAGCCGACCTTTTCCCTACGCCACAGAACGCTGAAACTACATCATAGCCCATCATGGCATGGGATATCAGGAGTCCCTTAGCCTTCCGCTCTCCAAGGTTGTCAGAAACAGTGTTGACGTGTATGTGTCTGAAGTTTCGTCCTGTTCCGAATGCCACACACAGCTGGAAGTTACCGACGATCGTTGTCAAACAGAAGAACAATCCAACGAAGATGACAACAACATCCGTGTCTACAATGCGTACAACGACTGTGTTCGCCCCTTGCTGAATAGCGTGTCGTGACTCGTGAGTGGTACACTACACGCGTGTCTGCCTCCTCGTGGGAACACAGTTCATCCCATGAGCAGCTACACTTTCACCAGTTGTCACGCACACCACCTTGTCTTCTGATCATTGCTCCGTCTGGATTGCTTCTCCAAGAAACTTTTTGTAACTCGCGCTTCTCCCTGGCTGTTCGTTTCAAGCTGGTATCGACATATTTGTCCAATACAATGTCCAACCTTGATGTCGATTCAAGTTCTCTCTCGATGAATGGTATGAACACTTGCTCGGCGTATACCTAGAATGTTGCGCAGTCTGTGAGGGTCAGCTTGTGAGTTAGGACAGGTCCGTCATAAACCTTTGCGTCTACAAATGGAGGAGCCTCGGTTTGGTCGGGAACATCAAGACAAGACAGCAGGTATACATAACACGAGTTATAAACATAACACGAGTTCTAAATATAACACGAGTTATAAATAAATTACAAAATGATATTCACAACTCATGTATAAACTTGTTACCATAATGTTTGTGTTACTAATACATGGGTTTAACTAAACATCATCTTCAATTAACAAATATGTAGAAAATAATGACAACTTGAGTGTTTTTTTAAATTGTGTTAAACTTGGAATAAGAATAAACCAAATTTATAGTTTGATAACATTGACACAAATTATACAATGAAATAACAACGGAATGGGCTGTTTTATTCTACAGAGACATCGCTGGATATTTGTTGTACATCAACACCATTCTGTCAAAGATGTTCTTCTCAATAATATGTTATTGCATGCCCATAGCGTGGTTGGGGGGTTCGTGTTTCGAGGTTCCAAAAACTCCTACTGCACCACCAATAAGACCTCCATTGCAATTTCACCCACCCTTGATGCTCCCAAAACGTCCAAACCCTTTAGGTCTCCAACTGCATCCCCGCTCCCACCGAGGCCCATAAACCTCCAACTCACCCCCCCGGGATCTCCACTAAACCCCCCCCCCCCTTAAGGCTCCCAATTAAATCTCCAACTGTACTCCTGTGAGACCTATAGCAGACCTCTTTTCCTTACCTCGAACTGCTCTTTTCCATTAGCGGAGGGAGGGGAGGGGGGTACGGATTCAGTAACGCCAACAGAAAAGTTTAAGGATACTTTTATTTTCCCCAACAGTATTGCAAAGGAGAGACTCCTACAAAGACCAAAATTGGTCGCTAACATAGGAGCCACCCAAAGTAAAAATAAAAATAAAAATTTATGTCTACGTTTTGTTAAAAAAGAAAACAAATAATGGTTATGTAAACACTTTTTAATTGCCTTTCTCTTGTAAAATGTGCGTGATGTTTGTTGTGGAGTACAGCCGAAATAGCTACGGCTAATGTCACTACCACATGTCTGCAGTGGTGATGTTGACCACGGCAGGCCGCTGGCTATGTCTGGACGCCGCGTAGAAATAACCTCAGGGATCCAACAATCTGTTAGCAATTGACACAATATCACGCCGCGTTACTGACATTTCGATTATCATAGCTCAATTTGGAGTTACGCCATTGTACTCGTATTCTTTGGCTGTTCGTGTCCGTCAACGTATGCCCTGTGTCATCAAATTTACCGATGACACGTGTACGGCATTCCAAAGGTAGTCTTCACGAGCGAATGGTCAAGATTAATTACGTGTATGTAATATTCCGAAGAATATAAAATGGAGACTCCCGAAAAAACTAAGAAATTCATATTAACAACAAAATCCACTTTTCATATCACACCTCTATCTTTATTTGATGCGTTTGTTTTACTCAATGGACATTGTCTACTTTAACAGTATCCATCTAACTTGAAATAATGACCTTTATTATTGTGCAAATAAAAGTGTTAGCGTTGTTACTACATATAAATGTATAAGCAAAAAAATGTGACAAGAGACATACTGTTTAACACATTTAAATTAATGGCAATAAGTGAATAACTCATTAGTGGTGGTTAATTTCCCAGCGTAGCCACTAGCTACGTAAATAGCAGCGGATGTTATCAGGTTTTCCAGGTTACGGCGTGTGTACGCCCCTACAAGCGCGTGTCCCTACAACCACACAACACCCGGCGCCACAGCCGGTGTCACTTAGTGACCATGTGGTAGCTCTTACCCAGCCCGCCCAGTGTGCAGTATTCGGCGACTCGACGCGCATGCTCTAAGGCCAGACCAGATCAGATTGGGCCCCGTCATCTTTGGTAGCATCTCCGGCCAAGGCACACGTCTGTAGGTGCTTACGCGCGCAGATGAGATATCGGATTAACGAAGGGAGGCGGTTTGCAAGTCTTATGGTCGCCGCTCAAGCCACGGCGGTTGGGTGAATTTACTTCGCTCGGCCGATCCCGCCAAAATGGATACTTGGCTGAAGAAGAAGGAAGCGTTCGAGAGCGGAGACGTCCTCCCGCCACCCGAGGATGAAGGTAAGGCTGTGGTTGACTGGTTTCCTGGCGCTCGGCTGGTCCCGTTGTTTGCGTTGCGTAGCCCGAATTCTTCCCTTGCGCGGCCCGAACCCCGGAGTCAGTTTCCCGTTACGTGAGTGGTTATTCTGGTCGACGCGTATATCAGGCGGTTCACATCGGGAGGGTGGAGGCGGTACCATCATGCCGTACAAGTATAAACAACGAACATAAACAATGCGATCATTTCGGACAACGCATATATTCATGGGTAATGGGTGTATGGTTAATTTAGACATGGTCTTTGCAGGTGTAACTGAGGTCATTTTAGCAGCGCTAATACAAAACAGTACTATACAGTATCCGGAAATATATTTCGTGTGCCTCGATACTAATTGTATGATGTATGCTGCGATCCTCACTGTAACAAACAACTTCTAACAGTCTATGTTATGTTATGTTATGTAATGGTAATGCATGGCCGTGTGGATAATATTGCATCCATGAAAGTTGCAAACTGACACTCGCATCCCCAACACTCTCCCGGTTGTTCCGATGCAGGCTAATTAAGAAATGGTACAAAGACCGGTGAACCCGACGACCGCGCACCACGGCAAGTAAAGCAATCGTGGATTCACATCCACGCTGACATGTCATGCCCAAGTATATTCACGGGGTTTCCACAAACACTGTCACTCACAGCTACGCATGTAAACATCGAGAGTTCTACTCGAGCTACATTTGTGTCTTTAGGATCCCTTGATGAAAGAATGGGTTGTAGGGGTTTATTTATTGAACGTATTGTGGCAAACATATATGTAATAATCATTAGTATGTGTATTGTTCGTTCTGTAAAGTTGTTTGTAACACGTAGTCGTTGGAAACAGCTTCTAAACGCGACAGTGTAGCTAGCTAGTAGCTACTAGCTACACAGTACGGTACGCTGCAGCTGTGGCGCGGAATTCTAAACAGATAAGGCATTATTTAACATTACGCAACGTCGGCGTTAGGAACGAGATACACGGGCCGGGAGCGACATGGACCGAGGGAGTAACTCGTGGGGGGAATACACCAAGGATGGTTGCACTTCACACACGTCTACGTCTGTGCCAGTAATCACCCCCAATACCACAAAGTTAAAACAACATAAAAGTTAAATGGGAATAAGCTAAACTTGGGTGCGAGTACCCAATAAATGACTTCGGAAATAAATGGCACGCACGCATACACAAACGTATGGCCACACGTATTGCACACAAGTATACACACGCACGCATGCAAGCGCAAGCGCGCACGCACGCGCACACGCATGCCCTACACACTCACACATGCTCGCACACGCACGCACGAACGCACGCACACACACACACACACGCACACACAAATATATCCTCATGTATATACCTTGGTAAGATTCAACCGATACTATCACGATTAAACTAATGATACAGCCATGCAAATAAGGAAACTGCCAAGCAAATAAATTATTAACTTTCATAGCCGAAGGACATAACATAGGTTGCCAGACATATCCACCATGCTTCATTAATTAGACAAAGCTATTAAGCAGTACCAGATTACTAAACATGGCCGGTGTCAGATAGAACATCTGGTCCATTTCCTATGTGGGGTCCATATTCTATGACATATTTAAAAAAATAGAAAATGGACCCCCCATAAATTATCCTATGGAGGAATGGAGTGGGTTAGGGAAGGAGGGAGGGAGGAGTGAGGGAAGGAGGGAGGGAAGGAGGAAGGGAAGGAGGAAGGGAAGGGAGAGGAGGAACGAACGAAAGAACGAACGAACAACGGACGGACGACAGAGAGATGAGGGAACTAAGTTTAAGCTGTCTTTATACATACAGACATTTTGAACCGATTCACAACTCGACCTGGCACACATACAGCGGTACAAATGCCTGTCTACATACAATTTCGACGTGTACAACTTGCACCACTTTGGAGAGATGTACAAATGGTAACAGTACAAGACTACAAGTGCCGTGTAATTAGATGACCTACTTCGAGTATAAAGCCTGTATGCATATATCCATGTTGCACATTAATATGATGTATTTCGTGCTAAACAGCTCGTGGCGCTACAGGTTGTATATGGGTCTATGGTACTATGTGCCTATAAGACACGTTTTGATGTTTTTAGAAATATGGCCTAGGGGTAAACTTCAGAAACCGATGCCCGACCGATGGGTGCAGTTTGTGTATAGGTGTACTGTGCCTTTGTTAGGAATTAATATCATATTTATATCACTATCTTTACATCCTGCCATGCATAGACATCTGTATGAAAATGCAGTTTCTATTTCCTGCTGCTTAATTTTGACAAACCACGTGTATTGTGGTGTTTTATGGCATTTCTTCCCAGCCAAAAGTGGATATCATATCGAAATACTGCGGTTTGCCCAAAACTGGGCAATATCCCACATCATTCCAACACTGGTTATTCGCGGCATCCTGTACCCAGGCAAGATTTACCTTCTGAAGGTCACACCCACCCACGGTGTTGTCGACGAGCTTGGACGGGACTGTAATGGTTTCTTTGGCGATTAATTATACATTGGACTCTTTTAATCAAAAATGACCTTCTGCGTATTCACATAGTAAAGACTTTTACCAAATAACAACTGGCATGCTGTTGATTCGCACATCAATATGGCCGCTCTGATCCGTAAAAATCATTGGCACGACGTGGAAACTGTACCCAATAAACACTTGAACTTCACTTAAACCTGGGTAGTAATCCTAACCCTACCGGGTACAGTGTAGTATTGTAACACGGATGTGGTTCCCTTAACATCCGCGTTGGGCCAAATAAATGACCGACAATCATGGACAACTAACAGGTTGTGAAAGCTACGACGAACGACTGTTGACATCACCAAACCACCAACAGGGACACCGAGCGTAAACACCGGGGACGTATTTATTGGGATCATCGTCAACAAATGATGTCTTTACTTGGGGTAGTCTTACTCTTCAACGAAGTCATGTGGGTTTCCATTCCCGTAGGTGTGACGTCCCGATTTAGGCCAACTCGTGTAGAATAATCCAACCGACCAGCTTATCGGCGCCGTATGGTGGCAATAGATAAGTGACTCGTAAGAGATCTGACTAAGAGCCAATTCCGACTGAGAGCACAAACCTAAAAAGCGTAGCTTCTGGATGATAATGTCCCGCAGCGAAGAGGTGGGCGAACGATGCGACCGACGCCTGGGAAAGCGAGGGTTGCCGCGCGTTCGGTTCTTCCGGGCTGTTTGAGAGGTGTCGAGAGAATGATTTACGCCCGGGATCTACGGCTGTCGGTATGATTCAGCGGCAACGTCCGGGAAATGCGCGTGTAGGTCCAGCGGTGACGCCTGTGGATATTATTATTAACCTATATAGTTGTGGATCTGGTGATAAAGCCCGCGTGGATCATACTTGTGGATACATCGATGTCGTTCGCGGATCACAATTGTGGATACATCAGTATCGTTCGCGGATCACAATTGTGGATACAGCAATGTGGAATTCTAGATAATTTTTGCTGTAGGATTTAAGTATGGCGTGATAAAGGTGCACCATTAACTGTTACAACATGCGACTTGTAAGCACTTATAGTGCTATCATTGGCGAAAGCATAATGTACAGGCCACTGTGTATACGTATGTGCGCGTGTGTGTGCGTGCGTGCGTGTGCATTGTGTGTGCGTGCGTGATGTGCGTGCTTGCGTGCGTGTGTACGTGAATGCGTGCGTGCTTGTTTTTTGTGTGTGCGCGAGTTTGTGTGTGACTGGTCACATGCAAATGTTCGTTGTTAACACGTCAAGAAAGTAAACGTTGAGAATCTTACATTTATATTTCGGTGTTCGTTTCATTCCCCCGTCTCATGCCACACTCCCTCCCCACCCCTGTTCCCCGTCTCTCGTCTCTTCTGGGGGGGGGGTCGTCACGGACGCTGCTGATGGAAGTGGTAAAACGGCTCACTGTTGACATTGGCACTGATCCCAACAACAGATGGTGTCACACTGTCGTATCAAATTACCGACACACATGTGACACGTCTTGTTATAACAACTTAGAAAAGCTTGTTATCAGTGGACAGCCGGTCGCGGTCAACGATGTTTTGCTTTAAAAGACACAAATAGATCCAATTTTTTGGATTACTCACTGCATCAGTTTATCTATCCGTGTGATATATGGCACCACAAGCGAGGATAGAGTCTACGCCGATTCTTGGGTTGAGACTTAATCAGCCATTACTATACTCACATGCACCAGATAACATCACCCCAACACACATTACTCCAACACACATCATTCCAACACACGTGAATCCATTAATTAAACTTCCGCTTCGTATTTTGAGAGCATGATCGTGTTATTTTACAAAATTTAAAGTAAATAGCTGGCTCTTCGTGAAACCGTTCAGTATTTTGAAGGAACGTTGAATACTTCAGAAAAGTAAATGGCGTGCCTACTGTCTGTCTGACTTTTTGTATAATGTCCCAATTAACAATTATCCTTTTTTTGGAAACCAGTATAGACAAAAAAGTCAAGTTAGGTTTCATTTATTATAGCCATATTATGATAAACATTTCTTTTTCGGGAACTGTTCTTGTACTTTGAAACAGTGGCCTACCAGATGTTATATATTGTACTAGTAGGCCTAATAACAATCTCTAAATGATCATATATCGGTTGGTGTCCCTTCCTCATTCTGTTGCTTGTTTTCCCTCTCTCCCTTCCTCTCACACCCTTTCTCGCAATCTCTCACCAGACAATGTGTATCTTTGAGTTGTTCCCCGTGCTCCCTTTCAGTCAATACTTTATCGTGTCAAGTTCGTTTGTCTTTATTTGTCCTCTGTCATCCTACACGTCCCCTCCCACGCCTCCTTCCCTGCTACACCCAATTCCCTCGTGACGGTGTACTCATGTGTTCGCATATGTTTCAAGCATCCCTCCTGCCGCCTCTGTGCTGCATGCACTCGCTTCCAACATGTCTTTCTTTCCCAATCTTTCCACGTGTTTGGATACCATCGAATCAAAGGAAATGAGTATTAGTTCCAGCCACAAACCCACCTCTTCAGCTGCAAACTATCTTCTCATATCTATATCTTGTCTACCTATTCCCATACGCATCCCCTGCAAATACCAACAGTGCTCTTCAAAATGTTGAAGTTGGTTGGTTAACTGGAAAAAGAAAGATCAGCAGTTCATTATATCCTGTTAATAACGCATGTATTGCGCAGCTGCGCCGAATTAGACTACATTACGTTTGCATTGCATAATAACACATATTATATATCCGTGTCCTTGCTCCGATGTAGCACAGGTTAGGGCACTCGCGCACATACGCACTCATCATGTTTGTGTGTGTACGCGCGCGCGCGCATGTGTGGGTGGGTGTATGCGTGCGTGCCTGCGCGTTGTGTGGTGTATGTGTGTGCGTCGTGCGTGGGTGTGTGTTATCGGTCTGTAAACCTATCGAGGAATTCCGCCTTTACCGGAATGTGTTTTTAATGATTGTGCGGTGTTTCTCTTATCAATCCACGTTGACATAGGTATACCCAGAGAGCCTACGCAAGCTACACCATCTTCGTTTCTCGGCATTACCTTCGGGTTATTTACTTGTTTAATCAGATCGCGTGTGCATTCGTTATACACTTCTGCAACAAAATGTTCTAATCGACATCATCGCCGCTTGCACGCTGTAAGTAATATCATAAATAACATTCGTAAAGATACGGACACGCGATAATCTGTAATTCAACGCTTTTTTATGGATCACGAGATCCATATGAAAGATCGTGAGTAAATTAGAATGTCTCCAAGATTCATAACATCAGATCCAGAGTCGAAAACTACGATTCTTTGTGATAACACATTAACACGATTCCATCGAATCGTCGATCCTATTCTGAAGTCGTGACAATGTTCAACCATGCACATTGTTACGGCAGCAATTATACTTGTATAATAAGCGAAGCGATGTATAAAGGTAAAGGTAATTTCTTATATAACGCAGTATCAAGTCCTTTGGACTACTCAAAGCGCTTTCCATCACGACAGTCCTGCTCAATCGAACACCATCTCGACTTATCTGGGATGCATCCAGCCACACTGCAATAAATGCGCGAAAGAAGGCTATGTGTACATAAATACCCACCAATGTATATAGCCAGGTATACAGCTGAGTGAACTGGAGCAACGTGGAGTGAACGAACTTGCGAAGTTTCGACATGACAATACAGGATTCGAACCCTGGTTCTCTTGATTGTGAATCCGATGCTCTAGCCACTGCGCTCCATAGTGACTACTAACGATGCCTTCTTCTTCTACCCCCTTTAGTCTCTTGTGGTGTGGACCAAATGACCCGGTCTGTTCCGTCCTCTGATTATATTTCTTCACAAGTCCCGATTGTCTGCATATCTCACTCTCAGGTGTCGATCCCTTCCCTCGTGACAACTGTTCACATTGTCTCTCCGTCTCAACGCTGGGTTTTCTCTTCACTCTCTTCTGTTTCCGTGTTTATATAAATCTTTCCTCACTATTTCTCTGCATAGGCCTTGTTTGCAGGACCTATGCAGGGCCTGTTCATATAACATACGTTATATGAACTATTTATAGAAACTATATCACAAACTGTCTCAACGTTGCTAATTATCTGACATGCATGTTCAGATACCGTGAGACCAGACTGTCGTCGTCAGTGTCTTCTTCAAGTCAACCACGGTTGACTTGTCTTGAGATATTACAAGCAATACGTCCAACGTTTGTGAAAGGGCGTGCAAATAACCAATCATTAATAAAAACACAAAAAAAACATTTAAAAAATGTTCGCCGCCGGCGTAACTTCAACTTATTGTAACCTGAACGGGGGCATATGTCAAAGGGGCTAAAGGGGGCACAATCATGTGGGCCCATTCAAAAGGTCTACGGGCATGCCATATTCCAAAGGTCTTGGGGGACACAAAAGCATAAGGATTTCTATTAGGCCCTACTGTAGCCACTGCATGTAAATGTTCCCAAACCAAACAGCCAAATCCCCCTTCATTAGGCTAGTAGGTGTTCAGATAACCATTAACATTGTGCAATCGTCAGGGCGTATATCAAATAGCTGTCGGTTGGGAAGACGCTACCGTTCTAAGACCCAAACTAGTCGCTATCGCAGGAGCCACGCAAAGGGGGGGCATTGCCATGGGGACAGTTTAGTTACCCATTCGTTTTCCATGCTAAGGTGTTGCGGCGCAACAGGCAAACAGGAAAAGTCTTACTAATTAAAAAAACAATCTCATCGTTAGCGAGTCAATCGGTGCAATTACGTGTAGTGTCGTTCAATTCGCAAGGTGACGCTACCGTAGCCGTATGCTTCAAAGTGCATTTTGCAAAGACCAAAATTCTTCAGGTTTTGAAAGTGCCACGATAAATAATTTCCATTGAAATCCGGTGCAATTTAAATCGAGTTTCACGGTCTATCACATACACGAGTTCGCATCATATCGTAATTTCCGCAGTCTCTTCAGTTCCCGGACTGGTTACCGATAATTCACCTTTGGCATGCTTCGCATTCCAATGACCTAAACTCTGCAGCGACATAAAGGTGGGCGTGTCTGGTCCCTGCTCGACAGGTGGCGCTCGTTTTCCCCGGCAAACCACCTGTAGAACGGCTTTGCGGCCATGTTGGTTTGCTGTCGTATTCTTTAACTTGAAATGGGGACTTTGTTGTTAATAATTTCTTGAATTGGATATTGCATGACACTCACTTAGGTAAGTAACACAGCCACTATGTTTAATTAATTAGACTTTCTGTAGTCGTACACAGAGTATATCTGCGTAACTTCGGTGGTGACATTCGACGCTGGGAACCGGTCCGTGACGGAACTAGTCCGTCACGGTGGTGGCTTTGACAACCTGACTGACTAGCATCTTGGCTGTATGTCAGCCAAACCGGATCTGATGCTCATTCGACCAGTTAAAGTGCTAATACAAAACTGTATATGTATCTGTCCACATTATTTGTTCAATCAAGAATCGATAAGAACTCGTCAGAAATGACAGAACTTTCAGAAGTCAGAGCCGCGACTCGTGAGACGTGACAAACTGACGTTATCCGACAACGCCAATATCGTTCAATAATTATTTGTCGTCTCCAACACGTCGTTTGGCTTACCGGGCTTGCTTTGTAAGTTTTTGACAGCCACACCGACAGTTGTTTCATAACATCCTGTTAGTGTTAGGGCCTACGTTCGCAGTGGCCTGTGCTAACGGAAATGTTTTTATGTAGCAATATCGAAATGCGAAAAATACAGTACAACAGAAGATATGTAGTCAACAAAATATGAGAGTTAATTCAAGAGGAAATGCATAATTACTTTTGTTGACATATTTAAAGTGAACAGTTATTTAATAGCATAAATGTGATGGAAGCGATCTTTGTTATACTGAGCCGTGTATGTTACAAACAGCAACCCTTCTTTCCTTACCAGTAGTTTATTGGTGCCACTGATCTGCCACAGGTATAGCAGAACAGCCCCAAGGCTAGTAGCATGTGCCAATTATGTGTCCTAGTAGGGCTTTGTGCTTTTGAAACATCCATTTTGAAAGGAACAGTGCCTTTATTGCCTTCATTATGCTATTTACTTGCCGCTCAGAAACAACTGAACCATGGACTCTTTCAGGAGCTGTTGAGTGTCCTTTGAAGCCACGCATATTAATTGTAAGACGGAAAAGGAACCGGGAGTGCCAGTGATATAACACTGGTGGTCTGTTTAATTCAGCACTGCAGGCATATTGACCTACGCATTCCTTAGTCAGCTATATCAGATGAGGTTTATAAATCCTGAAATTTTTTATTAATTAATTCAGACATTCTACAGATGAGCAAACTTTATTTAAATATACTTTAGCAGCATTTTAATAGACAAGTTTATTTTGTATTGCCAATGTTTGACTTCCACATGCTAATGCCATTTCATGTATGGGATGTCACTGTTTGTTCACAATTCACTGTCCCCTACTATTCCACCAATGGTGACATGCTTTAACTGTATCAACAAGTTTATCTTACTACCTTACGCATTGGTGATAATCTCGTTCATGCTCATGCTGGTAGTGGTAGTAGAGTTGCATGCCAAAAGTAAGATTTGAGTTGGTTTGATTCATTTCAGGCACCAATAAGTAATGGTACACACTATTCACAGCTTAGTGTTTCAACTTTCTGTAACTGTTAGCCAGAGTATCACTAACCCCTCTTAATTGGGAGTTGGCTAATGTGTCACTACTTATCAGTTGGCTGAGTAATTTAGGGTAACTGTTAATTAGTGGGGCAACTAGAGCAGCATTCTCTTGTAGGCAAGTAGGATTGTCCTATATTTTAATCTGTTAAGAAAGCATGCAGTACAATTAGTTAGCATAATTACCATCTATAGACTTAGAATATTATTTTGTGAACAAATAAAATACTAATTCTTACCACTTGGTAGTTGTATAATTAATTGGTATTTTAATTTAATGTAATAACAAACATGCTATGGGATGAAAGAGTTTGTGCTCCAGACTGCAGTTGTACCTAAAAATGCACTGGTCTAAAATGCAAAAATTCCATGTGACTTCTTGCACTGATTCTGTAAATATTTTGGGAGTTCACGTCACAATTAAAAAATAATAATTCACATGTCCCAGTTAACATAACTTGTTTATATACATTTACACTGGGTAGATGAACTGTCAGCATGTTTCCGGACAAGGTAAACCTTTCCAATCAAAGCTATTACCTGTGAGTAATCAAGAGGTGCTAGAGATTCATGGGTTATCAGTGCAGAGTGGCTGGATGAAAGGAAATCCTCCTTAACAGCAGTGTTTACACAGAATCCTTGTCAACTCACCTGACCTGAAGAATCAACAGTTCTGTTTGCACTGCACAAGAGGGCAGGCCACTGTTACACCTAGTGTGCCATTACCTACAAAGGCTTACACAAGGGGCAGGCCACTGTTACACCTAGTGTGCCATTACCTACAAAGACTTACACAAGAAATGATGGATCATGTGTGAGGTATATTTTTATAGCATGTATGTGTTAGTCGGGGCTGGGTCCAATTACGTAATTGTATTTGTAATTTATTACAGTCAAATGCTGTAATTGTAATTAATTCTGGTTTTGAAATTATTTTGTAATTGTAACTAATTATTTTGTGTAATTGAAACAGTTACAGTCAATTACAGACTTTTCTGACACCACATGCTTTACAAAAATCTACTTCATTGACCCCTTTGATCCTACATGCCTGGGTGTATGCCTGTGCATGCAATACCACCAGGCACCAGAACATAGTAAACTTGGCAGCAAGGTTCTTTTGCCTTGACTTTTATATGTAATTAAAAGAGTTAATTGCAAAGCAATACTTTATAACTTTGGCCAACAATGCAGATTGATCATGATTTAAATAGGAAGACTTAGTGAAATTATAAGTACTGATAGCATGTTGTGATAACACAACACATGTGAGTGTTTGACATGATAACTTATTTAAATTTCCTATCTCAACTTAATGAAATGCATTCAAGCTTAACGGTAGTTGTTTGTCAAGATTGGCTGCTGTTTATGGGCAGTGGCTGTAGGACCACCGGCATGCAGCTACACTACCTTATCCATGTTTACATTGTCACCAGCATTACTGGAATTCCACAGCCTCAGGTGAGACATGTATTGCCACCTAGGCGGAACTGAACTTGTTACTCACTCATGCATGACATTCTCATAGCTAGCAATATTTTACATGTACCGGTATATAGGTAGGTACCTTTTTTCTTGCGCCTCATTCGAATACATAAAAATATAGACTGTAAGTGTTGACACAAGGTATGACTGGTTGCAGGTGTTTATTTATTTCTGACGTTTACTTAGCTGTGCAGGTTTACCCAGAAATAATCTGCAGTAACGCTAACTTTTGGTATTAGGTATATTAAAATTTATGATCACACCTCTTCTTCATTAAACTTTCAATGGGTACCTCCATTTAATTGTCTTACATTCTTAATAAGATCCCACCATCATAAAAATAATGTGTTCGCCCCAGTAACCTCACATTGGTTTTTGAGGTACTGCACAGGTTTCATATCTGTGCTAGGTTCTATAACTTTATTGTGATAGAACTCTTTTATCTTGTTATGATAAATGTGTAATAGTAACTTAGTTGACTGTGACATAAACGTGACGGTCCTGATAATTTTGCAAGAAAATATGTGACCATTTCTGAATGTGTTTCTTTCTCGTATCTGTGGTGACTGTTGTTCCTTTCAGAAGAATGTTCACAATGCACTGCTTATCACAGTACAGTCTGGGGTCAGTAGCTATGAACAAAGAGACTTTGGGTGACAAAATACCCTCTTTTGCCACCTAATTGTCTACATACTTCTCTGTCAGTCATGCTCACTAGCATGAGGTGGGCTGAGTTAGTGTTATAGGGTTGAACTTGTGCCATTCACACAAACCTATCATGGCCACTTTATAGAGTATGAACAGAAATAATTGAAAAAGTATTCTTAGACCATCACCGTTAATAAACGGGTGTTTACTTACCTTGTGTAGAGCACAGTTGCATTGTGGTTAGAGCAACAGACTCTCAGTCTTAATTGAGAGAATTTGGGTTTGAACCATGTCTACCAGGCTGTGCTGCTGTTTCGAACCTTGGGCAAGTTCGTTCACTCTACATTGCTCCAGTTCACTCAGCTGCTATATGGATATTTGTATACAAATAGTTTATATTAATTGCAGTGTGGCTAAATGCTTCCCAGAGAAGTCGAGATGGTGTTCAATTGAACAGGTCTGTCAGGGAGTGCTTTGGTCAGTTCTAAGGTCTGGATACTGTAAAGAACTTACGTTTACTTTCCAAATTGCTGGTATCTTGCTGGGATTTACTGTTAGTACCAAACTTTGTGTCTTCTGTTTTTCTCAAGTGCCAGTGGGCTTAAGGGAATTGGAATATCAATTTCTCCAATCACTTAGTATTGCTTCACGGTTCAAACCACCACCATTTGTTAATAAGCAAATATTGTCATTAATGACAGAATGAACAAAATTATGATTGAACTGTTGTGACTTGACAACCAAACATTGCCAAGTACTGTTATAAATTCATGTGCAATAGTGTTAATGTGCACTCAGCCGGTGCGATTTTCTGTTGTTGTTTGTGAAACATGGTAAAAATCAAACCACCACCCATGTAATGCTATACTTTTATAAACTTATGTGATTGCCTCAAGATTAAGATTAAGAATGACAATTTTATTGCACTGTTGGATGCAGATATATATAAATACAGCCACTGTCGCCTCTGTTGATACACACACACACACATATATATATATATGGGTATTGTAAATGGAGACCTTTTGCTATTTTAGCAAATATTGTTTGTGATTAACCCAACAAACAGGGCAATGGTTCCATATAGCCAGAGGAATGCATGATGCTTTTATGGCACCAGTGTCAAAAGGGTACAATCCAAGCATATTCTCGATCACCGATAAATAATTTATGGAATGTCTCATTGGCCTGTTCACGTTCACAGCACCAATTCACTTCGAGCAGGAATATATACGACTTCTCTAATTTAGCTCCGTGCCAGTCTGGTTGAAAGGAAATAACAGACATATTTATAGGTCTGATAAACAGGATAGTATGCCATTTGTATTCCATAGAACAGTCACAAGAATGTTCTTTTCAAGAGCAGTGTTAGACCGATCAGCAGGTTGATTAGTGAGTGAGCAACAACATAAATCACTGTGACAGGTCAGAATGATATCACTAATCACAAGGCAGCCATGAAAACACCTTTACATATTCTATGGCAAACTGCTGGGTTAAGTAACAGGGATACCAGTGAAAGACAGTGAAACAGAAGCTACTGGGTAGAAAGTCAAGCAAAGATGTTTTTAAATAAACGTTATTATTGTTCAGTGGTTATGCAGAATCCAGACCGAAAGACGCTTTTGATAACTCATAAAAATAGGTTAAATGACTTTAGTAATTGTAGGTATTATTGCGGTTTAGCCAATTAGTAGATTATGAAGTGATGATCCTGCTTTGATATAAAACAAAAATAATGGTAATATTGTACACAAATTATTGAAGATTGTATGGGTTGAACAGGTTACACTTGCAACATTGGCATACCTGATAGTGGTAGTCAATGTGTGCCTGACAGTGGGTTGGTATTGATGTATGAACTAGATATTGCAACACAAACTGACAAGAAAATGTCCTTCAGTGAAAGTTAAAAAAACTCATGATGAAAGAAAAGACAACCATGCTATCTAGAAATAATGATCTCTTGTAGGCTGGCTAAGAAATTAAACACTGTTTATAAATATAATTTATATAATTACATATAGTGATATACATAGTATTAGACAATTTGACAATGGATGTCATGGTGATTGGAAAGAGCAAACTAACTATCAATAAGGAACAAGGAATGTAAACAAATTTAAATAGAATGTAGGTAATTCTAATTTGTAAATAAATAGTATAGTTCTAAGAATAAGATAAACTAACAAATGACATACAGACTGATTTATGTGTGTAGAATACCTGGTGATAAATGCCACTGATAAGAGCATTAATTGTTATGAGCTGGTTGTTGATAAACTAGCTAACGACCTGGACTGGACTTATTTCTGGGGTCATGACACTGTTTGGTTACAGACAAAACAAAGTGCAGTATTTTTGAGAAATTATGTTTTACAAAATTCACCTGCTCTGACATAAGTGCATTTGAATGGTGTGATTGTAGAAGCTGTTGACAGTAAAATGGTGTATTTTTGGCTGATTTTACTAAGCGGAAGGGTATTTGGCTAGTTGACCCTTTAGTCAGATTACTGCCTGCATCCATTCGTAAATATTGATGGGTGTCACACATACAGGCATTTACGAGAGCTAGAATTATTAGATTTTGATTAAACTCGACCAGCATGTCAATGAGATGATAATAACAGCAGGTGAGAAGTTTAAGAAATGTTGTAGGTCACGTTTTCTTATAATCACACAAAATGTTAACATGGTCGCCAATGGGAAAACTAACACTGTGCTAAGCCCTTCTACTGTATTGGCTACAGTTGTTGACCCCAGTGAAACCTGTTGACCAGACCTGGCCCATATGAACTGGACAGTGTTGGACATTGCTACTGCTAGACCCACAATTGGCACCTGTCAGAGTATTGATAGTTATGTCATTGGAGCCAAGGTTCCAGAGAAGAACAACAAGTCTATAAGTAGACAGAATGCAGTCTCTTTTGTGGTCTTGTTGACAGACATCATTTTACCAGTACCTGGTTCTAATGACAAATGTATCATTTTATATGATACATTTGTCATTAGAACCAGGTACTGTTTAGCAAGCACCAGTGGCTAGCGGCCAATACACATTTCCTGTATTCAATTCAGAGTAAAATCTATCAGGATCATAGAAGAAATGTGGAGGAATTGAGAGGAGGTTGAAATGAAGAAACACAACAATAAAAGTAGTGGGGAGATGGGTAGGGCATGTAGAGAGGATGGGTGAGGAAATATTGACAAATAGTAGTAAACAGAAGCAAGGTAGGAGAAAAACAAAGACTGAAATTAAGATGCAGAGACAGAGTAAAGAGACACAGGAAGGACAGGGGTGAATGGTTCATCGGATGAACAGTTGAAAGTGGGAGAAAATTGCAGAAAATAGGGATAGGTGGGGAAGTATCGTCGAGAGGGCAAAACAGACCGATTGATGTGGGCCCCACACTGCGATAGACGAAGTGGGATGAAGAATAGTGACAATGAAATGTTTGATCAATATCACAAAAACTTGCAGGAAACGTATTGTCTCTAACATTAGAATAAATTATAATCCCTTTCACTGCTTGGCAAAGTTACAGTTACTGAGTTAGTTAACCATGAGCTGGAAACACTCCATGGCAACCTTGGCACTAAAGCTTGTTCATAATGAAACAAGCAGTCTAGATGTCAATGAAACATTGATTATGCAGATATGCTCTGTGCAGAACACATGGCAGTTAAGTGCAATTTTTTTCATTACAATAAAGTGATACAATTTAGCATTTAAAATTTTAAATAGTTAACCTGTTTGCATATGTTGAAAACTGTAGATCAGTACCATCAAGAAGTATTATTTCAGCACTGCCTAGTAATTAAAATAAGTACTGTTAACAGTGTTATGACTTCAGGTGTACACTAGGACTTACATTGAACCACCATATTTGCCTGGTGAATTCTTTGTTATTATAGGAGAGGATGAATTATTGTTGCAGGGTGTACTGGATGCAGCTTCTGCATCTGACCATTACAGACTTACATATCATCATCATAAACTTGTACTTTTTTACTTGCAGGGAACCAGCTGCTACTACATAGATCTACCTTGTTGGTGCTGTTATTTGTTTTCTTTCTACATTAATTTATGTGATCGTTTCTTAGTAACAGTTCTGGCAGTGCAAGTATAATTTCTTGTGCATTGTTGTTGACCTAAATGCTTATGACAAGCCTTGGCATAGATTCAACATATTTTCTTGGTTTCTTGGTGTCCTCAGAAATGCTTCTTTGTCTAGTTAACTTGATAATGCATTGTTGCCAGCATGAAAAGATGGTAATCACTGCTTTATTGACAACCACTAGAACAGTACGTTCCAGGTTTTATTCTTGAAAAACAACACTAAACTCATAGTGAAGTTAAGTGAAACTTCTCACTGAATCATGAATGATTCATGTTGTTGTGTTCTGTCCACTTATAAAGTGTCTTGAATAATTTTCATTGTTCTATATCAGTCTACACAAATCTGTCATGATCCCTTACTTTCTATGGTGCATTGCTGATTTCGATTTCTTTTCACCATTGATCTGAGTAGGAATGTTAAGTTGGTCATTATCCAGCTAAACTGCTTCTGTGTGTTTCTTTCATTATTTCAGTGGCTCTCATGTGATCCTCTCTTATTCCCACTTGGTTGGCTTTTAATTGTGTTCCGGGGACTGTCTCACTAAAATAACAGGCTCATAAGGAAAGCCATCATTAAACAGAATCCTTTGTTAAATTTAAGGAACTTTTTCATAATTCAAAGTGTTGCTGCCATGTCACAGAGGAAACTATTTCCATGGTACACCAGCAAAAGTGTCCCAGTGGCGCATCCTGGTGTTGACAGTTTTCAGCACATAAAATTATTGTTAATGAGTGAAATTGATTTTAATGAGCAAAGCATGGCTTAATGTTATTGAAACGGTCCCCGTATGAAGAAATAATGCTAATAACAGGTGAAGGGGTAAAAGTCTGGGTGTGCTAAGTTCTAACGTTTTCACTTTAATGTACATGGAGGTGAGTCATGCTGTGAAGTTCTTGTTTCTCCCTTTGCTTCAGGCTGGGCATGGCTTTGATTACTGAACAATGTTCTCCACCAACCTGTGTTTTGCATGACTGATTAAAAATTGAATGAACATGTTAGTGAATGGCAGGGTGCAGTGCGAAATGTAACCAGAGATGTGTTAAATTGATACTTACAGGTAGAGTTAAAATAGATTGCATCTGAACCTTTCCCCAGTGTCACAGTTCCAAGAAGATTGCAGTGGCTGGTGAGATAGTATCGTCCATCTTTTCATTGCCGGTATTTCCATAACATTAACCTGCTGATCTTTCATACCACAACATGCTCCAAAGGGTTCACTACAGGTAACATTTGAATTTGTGAAATTTAGAAGACATCTTAACCTAAGGTTGAGAACAAATTATGTGTTTCATACCAAAGCCTTGCCTATTTCCTTCTCCAGTCAGTAGTTCCGTTTCTTCTTTAAAGCATGATAGAAAATAAATGTTTGTGATGTAAATAAACATGGAGCACCTGGACTGGTAACACAATGTAGAGTCTACAATGTAAAAGTGGGCCAGTCTGTTCACCTGTACAACTTTATGTAGTTCCCAGGTGTTGGTTGATCGATAAAAGAAACCTCAGCCAGAGATTTCCTTTCTGTGGATGGTGGAATCTTTAGATAGAATCTTTGGTGATTCTTGTCCTGTGGTGATACTTGTTGATAATACAAGTACATGTTTAGCAAATATTTATTACCTAGATAAACTTGTCCAATTGTTTGCATTCAAGGCTAGATGGCTGAGGCTGAAAGGATGAACATGATTTGAATGCCCTTATAGCACATACTATCACTGTATAGTTAGTAATGTTGTGGGTTGTAGTATGCATTGGTTATTTTGTTGGCCTGCTGGTTACCTTGTATTAAAGGTCATATGTATTTACTTGGGTAACATTTTGGGCGCCTTGTGCTTGGAACAACCTGATGTCAAAGATAATTTGTTTTTACATGTGGCTTTGGCAACTATTTGATTCTCTGTCACATTCGTTTGGCTATATAAATGGTGTCTAGCACTGGTTGTCAGGTAGTTTAACCTGTGATACACTCTGCCAATCAATGCATCACTTGCAAACTGATATTCTTCTAGCTAATTTTTCTTGCTTACATTAGATGGAATTCATGGAAATGTGTTACTTTTAACTGGTCCAGAAGGATATCAAAAAGTACGTAAATGGGTATTAGTCCTGGATGCTGAAGGGTAACGCCATAGACGCTGAAGGACGTATAGGCTGTCGTGTGGAGGAAACAATTATAGTGGTCTCGACTCTCTTTCATGAACCTAGTGTATTATAAATTCTTAGAAAGTGAGGTCACAAACTAACGGTATATTAGTTTCAAAAGGGTGGTAACCCAGGTTTTAAGTTTACGATTAAACAGAATTTGCATAGTGTCACTGCATCTAAGAAGATTTAGCATGACATAAGTAACATTCCTTCATTACGTGGTGTTTGGGTGTGTCCGTTCGCCTGGTTGATATACTAGGAATCACGCTGTCGTAATTGTAATCGATATCCCCAGTGATGTCTTAAGCCAGACTGCGGACTTGTGGGATATAAAGACAGACTTTGGTGGGTTTCGTGAAAGTTTTACATTAATCTAGATTGAGCAAGGTGAACATTGTTCAGTGCCTTTGAGCAGGTTTTAACTTGGATACATGGTGCATTACAATTTACAGACGTCTCCTACTACTACTAATTATAATAATAAATAATGCTATTTCACAAAAGAGTTAGGGTCAAGTATGTTTGATCAAGTACAATTACAAATACAAGTATATTTGGTCAAGTACAAATACAAGTCCAAGTACATTTCAGTCAGTATGACCAACAATAATGATTATTGACCATTTTAATTTGAAAATAATATTACTTATAGATATAATCAGGATTGCATTGCTTCAGTGTTGTGCATTCTAAACAGTAGAGACGTATTGTAAATTGTATTTTAAATGCACAAGTTATGTACTTGACATGTACTTGAGCCAAGTACAGTTGATCCTGCAGAAGTACTGAAAAATATATACTTAAGTACAAGAGCTTAACCTCGAAACTGTTTCACAATGCTTTGGGTTTTCACACACATGTACTGTTTCTAGTAGTTAGAGACTGTAATACTATCTATGTAAGTCGCCTCAGGCTCTATAATATATGTAGAGAAAACTGCTTAGTACAGTGTAACTGAATATTTTGTTAGAATTTATTCCCCTGAGGCATACATTGCTGAAACACAACCTATTTTGTTCAGTGAGGGTAACTGTTATCTGAAATATATGATCACCAGGTTTGTATGACTTGCTGATCAATAACCTGCTAGCTAAAATTCTTTGATAGTTGAGTTGGTGCAGTACCCTATTCTTCAATGCTGGACCTATGGCCTTGCAATTAATTCACTTGTATGCCTTTGATGGCTGGGACTGTAAATGTTCACTTAAGTGAATGCAGTGAGGTATCACTTTATCTCAACAAAACATTGCATTGTACATATTGCACATTTTATAACAGATTCTGAAAACACATTTTCGGTGCATTTAAGTTTCATCAAGATTACAATTTTATAGTTTTACTTTTGAATAAAATTTAGTGCAAAGACACAACCGATTTTGTTATGAACTATCGTGACATTGTGAAGGTATGGCAGGGTAAGTTGCATTGCTGCCATTTGTGACAAATAGCTACGTCGCTGTCACCAAACTCGTGGCCTGTGTTTGGTTGCTCGAGCTTGTAAATCCTATAGCAGTATCACAAACCAAATACCACACAAACAGGCTGCATGTGATGATTTGGTATCAGTTTCGCCGAAACTAAGTATACATATCATATATGCCAACAAATTAGCAGTCATACATATCTATATTGTAATTGTCAACACTCAACTACTTTATGTACAGATTAAAAAAACATTTGTTGGATGAAAGGCCTGTGCTGTTATGTTTGTGTTAATCACTTGTTATTAACATTACTTTTTGCTATTTAATTCAGCATATCTAGATGGATATAATTTTCCCTTTCCTGCAGTGGCTGCACTTGCCTTGTGATTAGATGAATTTCAAACCAGTGGGTAATTTACGCTAATAAAAATTCTTTACAATTGATGTGTAGGAAATGACACATACGAACACAGAATTAACGTGAGCGCTCTACAAGTTTGATACACAAGAGTGGTAACACCAATTGAAAGTGCAGAGTCTTCAAGATAGGAACATGACACTCATGTTTGTAAGAGCTGTATCAGTACAGTGAGATAATGCCACATAAGAAGGCTAAGATAGAAAGTTACATGTTTAAACTTGATTGTAGGGATTTGTAGCATTATTGACGTACAATACATTATTTGTTGCTGTTGTGGTTATCTGAGATGTGGTCAACTTTTATTTTTTATTATTCATCCAGCAAAGCTCACTTTAAAAACTTGGTGTTGTCTGATGTGTAGATGGATGAATCACAATTCACACAATATGTGAAAGTTGTGGCAATGAGTTTGGAAGATGCTGTCATTTGTACATTCTTTAGGGCATGGAATCCCTCATTAAATAACTAATTTGAAGGATTGCTTGTGAAGCTAAAATCGGGTGGTCTATCAGCAGAGGTCTGTCTACTCGATTGCACTGTAGACAAAGGCAGTTGTCGTAACACCCAATTATTATTAAAAAAATTGGTGCCTGGAGCCATATTTTGTAAAGTTATATAAATAAATATTTAATGAGTGGTTGTTATTTTGCAAAATAGTTTCACCAGTGTGTATAGAGTTGCCCTGCTCTACTGAACTCGTCACCAGTTAACCCACAGTTCACTACCAAGGACAGAAGTGATGTGCCTACAGTGTGTGTTGATTGACCAAGGGTTAACCACCATAATATTTAGAATAAAAACAAAAAAGTGGAAGCTAAAAGCTACTTAATTTTACAAATAAATACAGTGAGTATATTTATAATTTGTTTTAGCATTTCATGTCTCCACTAAAATTAAACAATTCATGTGCAGTTGTATTGACTGTATTTTTTCATAATGATTTTCATGTCAACAGTCCAAGCTCAGTGGTTTGGTGCTGTTTAATATTTTTGATTTGTTTACTCATCCATGATCATAAGATTTCATTAGCTTAGATTCTTCTTTAGCGGTTCTCACTGATGTGATAATAAATATTGATGTATAAAATCTCATTAGCTGTCGTTATCTGCTGGTAACAGCTACAGCTGGTAAAATAGTTGTTGTCTGGACTTTGTGTTCATGACACAAGCAAAGTACAGTCTTAACTGATACGTTTATTTGGTTTTGGTCACCAGCCAATGTAGATGTCTAGGTAAATGAAATCAGTATTGGTAAGTAACCTGAGTCTTGTAAGTTTGAAGAATATAAACCATGACATTGTGTGTAGCTGAGATGAGAGAATATTGTATGTCTACTCTATAACTGTAAGTACTATAACATTATTAGGAAATCTTATGTGGAACTATCAACAAATAATTGTTGTTTCACATCTCTTTTTTAACATGATCGATAAACATTCCAAAACCCAACATGTGAAATTGTTTTTTGACATAATATTTTTCTCATTAAAAGTAAACATTTTAATGATGATTAAAAGTAAACATTTTAAATCCTATCACTGTATCAGGCTGTAAAATAAGATACAACATTAGTTGACAGTTTTCTAGCAGGAGTGTCAAGATAAAAGGTGAATCAGATAGAATTCATGTGCAATGATAGAACCGTAGCAGGTGTGGTTACTTAAAACTATTATCTAATGGATGTGACCACATAGCCTGATGGGGTTTCTTCACTTCACCCACTTATCTAAGAGGGTGCTCTCAATTTACTGTTGGAAATGTTTTTATGCTAATGTTCTGTATTTCAGGGAAGTCTCAAAACACCACAGTGTGCAGTTCTAAATGCAATTACTTTTGGGAGAACCTATATTATAGAATTAAGAATACCAGATGATTTCTTAGTGTGTACACATTATAAATTTGTGGAAAAATACCCAAGTAGTGCTGGGACACTTGTACAAGAAAGTTACACAAATTGTTGATATTAGTGATGGTGATGATTGCTTAATTTTTCATTTAATGTTTAATCTGTGTCATATGGTGGCTTTTGTTATGTGAAACCAGTGTCATGTGCAAGTGTAATGTGTCAGGTATAATTCATATCATGTAATGTATGTCATGTGCAACCTGTCATATGATGTGTGTCATGTGTAACCTGTGCCATGTGTCACCTTGTTATGTGTGTCACCTGTGTCATGTGGCACCTGTGTCATGTGTCACCTGTATCAGCTGTGTTGTGTGTCACCTCTGTAGTGTGTCATCTGCATCATGTGTGACCTGTATCATGTCTCACCTGTGTCATGTGTGACCTGTGTCATGTGTGATCTGTGTCATGTGTGACCTGTGTCATGTGTGACTTGTGTCATGTGATGACGTGTGATATGTCAGCTGTATCAAGTGTCATATGTCACCTCTGTAGTGTGACCTGTGTCATGTGTGACCTGTGTCATGTGTGACCTGTGTCATGTGTGACCTGTGTCATGTGTGTCATGTGTGACCTGTGTCATGTGATGACGTGTAATATGTCAGCTGTATCAAGTGTCATGTGTCACATATGTCAAGTGTCATATGTATCAAGTGTCATGTATCATCTTTTGTCATGTGATGATGGGTCACCTTTGTCATACAATGATGTGTCATCTGTGTCGTGATGACGTGTCACATGATGATGTATCACCTGTGTCACATTATGACGTGTCACCTGTGTCACATGATGATGTGTCACACAATAACATGTCACCTGTGTCACGTGATAACGTGTTGCCTCATTCACGTGATGACATGTCGCCTGTGTCATGTGATGTGTCACCTGCATATCGTGTGATGTGTCACCTGTGTCATGTGATGATGTGTCACCTATGTCATGTGATGATGTGCCACTTGTGTGTCGTGATGATGTGTCACCTATGTCATGTGATGACGTGTCATCTGTGTGTTATAGCGGAGGAAGAGGAGTGTGAGGAAGATATGGAGGACGGCAGCAAGTTTGAGAAGGGTCGTATACAGGTGTTGCAGCAGGAGCGCGTCTACATTCAGAAGAAAACATTCACAAAATGGTGCAACTCCTTCCTCGAAAAGGTTTGCTTCGTTCTACGCACGTTTACTCCTTTAGAAGTTGTTTATGTTTGTCACATTCCGCAATTGACCATGCTTGACAAAATGTTAATGACATTTGTATTCATTTTAAAGCATATATACCAGGTAGCCCATTCGTAGGTGAATCAAGTAATTCATCAAAAGGAATTCTGATAAATCATGAACTTATTTCGTACAGAATCGTTATTTCAGATGCTAACTAGTTACTGTAATTGTTCAGACTACATTGTACTAGTTCCCCCAGGGAGCGTACATTGATGGGTAGGTAAATCTGTTTGCATTGTTGCAAGCTTGCTATAAACAAGGCAGTTGTACTTTGCAAAGTTTTCTAAGAAAGCCGTTTATGGACGTTGATCTTAGATTTTGAAACAGGCGTTGTAAGTAACGCTGAACCTTTTTTGTAGCAATTTGACTCTGATTGGGCGTGTTCTCATTGTGTAAGACAGGAGGAATCGTAGTCTGTAATCGTAATCATAATATTATGTACCAGTAATTGTTGACAATTGTTTAGTAATCGTAATTGCGATTACAAATTAGAGGAAAAGCTCCATTTGAGCAGCATTTAGGATCTCCGGCATTGGGAGGCAAACTTAGTCACCCCCAGTTTATAATGCTACCATGTATTGATGCAACGGGTTATATAAAAAAATCCAAAGGGGCATGGCTAAATAGTCCCTCTAAATATGTCCCTGCATTGGCTTGGAGTGGTTCCCAGGTTGATTGGCAGCTGAACAGTAGGGAGAAAGATACAGTGATCGATAAAACATGATATTGAATCTTATATGTCCATTAGACAACAAACGCTTTCACGTACTCAAGAAACTGGGATAGGACCTGTGGGAAAAAAATCAGTTTCTGTGCCTATCGACCAGATAACCTCATGTGAACTGATTAACACAGCATTATAAATTATGCACTACAAAGCAATTCGTTTAGCATAATTACTCCTTTGGCTAATCTAAGGACATTAAAAATTTATCGTTTGTAGAATCAATTTACTCAGTGAGTAGAAAGGTATATAACATGATTGTGACAGGTTGATGCCAAAGTTTTACAGGTGTCCATCAGCAGGACTGTAATGGCAGCAGTTTTCTATGATACTAGTGCAAAATTTATTACCATACCTGATACACTGACAGTAGGCAGGTGCTTGAATGATAGTGCGTGGGTACTTGGTAACAAAAGTCTCTGATCTAGTCATAATTGAATGTTTTATTAGTGTTCTTGGCATTAAAATTATATCTCTTATAATTAGGGCAGGATAATAAATGCTGTGTTTGCTGTCCATGACGTGTCAAAAAATTATCAGTTCCATTATCACATGACTTGATGACCTAGGCGGAGAGAAATTGTTCGTACAATTTTAAGTTCCTGCCATACTTCCTGAGATTCTGATCTGTTGTCCTTAATAGTGAGGTTATGAAAATATATTTTTATTGGTGTGACATTTCCACACAATTGGACATACCCTCAAGGGACTGTTTATATACCATTGTACCAGTTGTTGGCTGATGTATGTAACATAGATATGACAGTTTAATGATGGTTGAGTTACTGTCTGGTGATCACTTGTGACCTATTATGGTATTATGGATCACTTGCAAAGTTGCATCAGTATTAGCAGGTAGAAAGTGCTGAAAATACAGTGCAAAATAGTTCATTTTGTCACATTTCTTAAACAGTGACAATGCTATTATACAGTGCAAAATAGTTCATATTGTCACATTTCTTAAACAGTGACAATGCTATTATAATACTCTCCCATGTGTAATATATGCACCCCAATTTTTTAGCACTGTCCTCCGATAATTGCACATAAATTGCAACTTCAATAAATTGAATGAATCTTGTAGCAAAATGAAAGAAATAAAAGCAGGAAAATTGTATGTTTTACACAGAAAGTGCCAGTATTTGAATGTGTGTTGTGGTTGTGCAGGCGCGACTCCATGTCGACGACCTTTTCATCGACCTACGAGACGGCAAGATGCTGATGAGGCTGCTAGAGATCATCTCTGGCGAGAACTTCGGCCGCCCCAACAAGGGGGTGTTGAGGGTGCAGAAGATGGAGAATCTCAACCGCTGTCTAATGTTCCTCTCCACAAAGGTGCATACTTGAGTGTGTGTATGTGCATGCATGCATGTGTGCATCCGAATGTGCACACTTGAATGTGCATGTTCGTGCATTTTTTTAGTACCGCTACATGTGCACTAGACATTTTATTTATAATTTTATTTGTTATTGTTGAAACAATTAACTCCAATTTAAAAATTATAATTGTCATTGTTCAATGACAGCTTCCCCTTATACGTATCTCGAAAAAAACCAGTTCTAACAGATACTAAGAGGATAAATGTTAAGTAATTATATTTACAACCATCGCTGTGTCTATAACAAGTTTCTATTTACAAAACAACCCCGGTTTTGTTAGGTAAGGTAAAACTTTCCAATATTTTCCCTTAAAGTATCACACAGACCCTAAACTAGACCCTAAGAGAACCCTTGTTTACCTGTTGCAGGTGAAGCTAGAGAACATGGGAGCAGAGGACATAGTTGACGGCAACCCTCGACTAACCCTGGGTCTTATATGGACTATCATTCTACGCTTCCAGATACAGAACATCGTCATAGAAGTCGTGAGTAGACACCTATTCTAAGTTCACAGTCACTTCATGTTGCGGTGGATGTTGTCATTAATATGTGATGTCACCAGTTTAATTAATTACTTTTCTCGGCAGTGAACAGTTATAATAAATTTGATCCAATTCACACTCTTGTTGCTACCCTACAAAACAAGAAAAGGTGAGTGCTGATTGAAATATGTGGAAGTCTGCAGATGTGGATGGGACTTTGGACTAAATCGAGCTTGTTTAATATGTGTGAGCATTAATGTTTTGAGACATCAAAAGTAAGTATTTCACCAGTTGTATATTCCAAGTTTGTAAAACAGAATCAATGAGATGCAGAGTTGTTTTGATAGAATGAGGTCATCAATGAATATCTTGTATTTCATTGATAGTTTAGCATAACCATTAGTTAGATAACATATTCGTTGATCGCTGTCCTGGTTTAGAGCATGTATGAAAGATTACTACCCCAACTGTTCCTTGTTCCTTTCAAGAGCCACTCCCCACTGCAGCAGTAGTGATATTATCAAGTTGTCATATTCTCGATCACCCTCAAATCTTCTCTTGTCTCCACTAACTTCTACATAATAAGCGACTTCAAATTCACTCCAAACAAACACAGATCTATTGACGCGCATTTAACATACAATTTGAGCAGATGGCCATTGAATGAAATGAGGACTTTTCAGGGACAGTGACATTTGCCAGTCACTGGCTGTGACTCTTGTTGCATACACCATCTGTGCCGCCCATAAAGACCACATTGTGCAGCACACCATGCCTGAAATGGTGGCCTATTGATCCAGAAATAGATTGGCGTTGTGTTCAGTAATGCATCTTGTCTGTATCAGGGCAAGTGCATGGCAGTGGTAGGGAGGATTATTTTAGTGTAATAGAGAACTATCAGATAGGACATGCAACTGCCACACATCGTAGCCAGACTACATAATACACGTATTCATGTAATGATAGTGATTGCGTATGTGGCTTCCACAAGTGTAGAAAAACGTTTCTCATACATTATCTGCCGGTTGATCTGTCTGTCTGTCTGACTGCAGCTTGTCGTATTCAATGGAGTCGTTCCTGGAAAGGGTCTAGGCATGTTGTCACCCGGTGTGGCAGTCTATCTCCCTCTTGGTATCTTCCCCACATACTTGGGCATCTTTCCCCACTCATTAAAATTGTAGAAATAAGAGGAAATATATACTGCTAAATGCAGCTTAAAGTTTTTATTTGATACAGATATGAACGTTGTAAATATTTTAATAAACTGAAATAACTTCATACATTTAGACTCATAAGGTAATGAGGATCAGTCGGTCCGATAACAAAACATGCAGCTATATACACAATACACAGCAATGCTTAATCCTCCACTAGCTAAGAAGATATCCCGGGTGCAGGGGGGTTATCCAGGGGTATGGTATACTGTTACAGTCATTGTCACCCCATAATATCACACAGGCATCACAGCATGGTTAGATCTAAGTAGTCCAGGGACTGCTTAAAGAGCACCGATTTTAAGACACTGCAGAAATGGGCCCGGGCTTTTAACGATTCATACCTGAGATAAATAATTCCCAATTAAGACCACCTAGGAATTAAGACTACATTAACTCGCGTGCCACAAGTGGATTTATTTCTGCGGTTCATTAGTATGACATTATTCAGATAAAACCACCACCCCAGGAAGTCTGTGATGACCTTGCCCTAGGGGTACTGCTAAGTAACTAGAGGCAAGATAGAAAAGTACAGAAGAAATGAGGCGAATGTTTCAATCTGCCATGTATTTGATGCCTGGCACTCTGTCACACTGCCTGATTGGTGTTGATGCCAGTCCGAGACGGTCTGAAGGGCCCAACATTCATCATAGCCTTGACGTTAGTTGGGCACCGCTGGGGGTGCTTGGCAAATGGGGGTGCTTGAGGCTTAATCTGCCCCCACTAAATCTATCTGGAATGCTGAATATATGTTGCCATAAACCAACTGTCCTCCGCATCCACGAATCACCTAACACACCATTGACGTCCAAACCTTTAGAACTCTGAACATACTCATGTTTCATTTAATTCCTTTGACTTCCCTCTATTCGTACCCTCCTGGTATTTGTTATGTATGCGTGCGCATGTACTCTTTCCACTTTGCTGCAAGGTCGCGTGGGCATTGGGCATCCATAATCGTATACCGGTAATCACAGTTCTCACCAGCCTGCTATTCAGTGATTTTCCTCTGACCCGACAGTCCTGTTTGAACCATTTAATGTGACACTGAAGGACATGAACAAGGGTGAATTGTATGAAGCACATTTTGGTGCCGACCTGTCCTGACCTATATCATTACAACTGCTGCTACAGCGATTGCCTGTAGCAAAAATGACTCCAACATAGCACCTGGGGGCATCTTTATACATGAATACAGTAATTATATGATATCATAATGTCAAGTTTTTATGTCTGCTAATTTTACATGCATTTGTAAGTTGGTTGAAGCTGATTCATATCTTGGGGACAAATCAGAATTTTCGATCATAAAAATTATAGCATTATTTTCAGTTTTTTTGCAAGTAATGATGTCAATTTATTCTTCAGCTTAGTTACGTAAAAGTAAAATGTATTTAAAACTAGCTACATGAATATGGTTTTAAAGTGAAATTTGCTTGCTGTTATATTAATGAAAATGCCTTGTGATTATATCTGATCCCATTACGATAATTTGTTTCTAACCTTTAAAAATCTGTTTCAGTTATATTAAGGTGTGCGTAATGATGAATGTGTAATTGTAACCTGGTGATACGTGTCAATTATACAGATACAGTAATTAGCAGAGATCGATCATCATCATGACATGCAAATTGCTCGTTTGTTGTATCGCCAGTTATAACATGGCCCCACCTAAACATGATTAGTATATTGCATCAAGTGGATAAGGTCAAACTGTCTTCTCCAGGTGAGACGAAGTTAGTTTATGGTTTATACGATGTATGTGGAAAAACTGATTAGGCCTTTCAGAAGAATATTAGTGTTTCCTATTACACGCTCCCAAATATTTGGGTAGGTAGACAGTTAACAGTTTTTCTTTTTGCCATTTTTTTAGTGCATACATTTTAGTGGAGGTAGGCATTTGAGTATTTCTTTGGTAATATTTTGTTGTTGTGAAGATGCCACCCCCAATTTCTTCAGACCAATATGACAAAAATCAAAATTTCCGGTATTTTGACAGCTAGAAATTGGGTCGGACGACAAAGAGTTGTGTTTTTGTTGTGCTTGATTTCATACAGAATTACAAATAAATTATTTTATATATATATAATATTATATAAATTCCTTGTCCTGTTGCACAAACTTCTAGGGTCAGCGATATTTCACAGCACCGATCAGGTAACCAGAAACCCAGATATTATTCTGAAAAGCTTAATTGTTTCTCAAATGACCTACAATTAGGCTGTGTAGACGGCCAGAGATCCAACATAACAACAGTCAGCTGTACAAAGTGTACTTAATTTTGCAAGAACAAAGTCTGTCTGTCATGTTGGACTCCACACCGACACCAGTCATGATTCCATATGCAAATTTAAAAGGTGACAGGTTACAAATTTAAAATGAGAGCTTTTTCAGTTGTTACTGATACATATAATCTGCATAACTTGTGCAGTGTTATGCAGACAATGTCAGGGACACGTGGAGAATGTACCTATTGTCATGAGTGGAGCAGCTGTATAATATATTGAGCAAAAGTAAAATGCTTCGTTACTGAAGCCATATGCATCGTTATTTGTAATTTTTCTTGTGTTGTATTAACTAATTAAACACATTTGGCAAAACGTATACATGTATTAAGAAACATTGTGTTAAGTGAAGATGAGTGGGGTAAAACTGCCCTCTTATATAACAATTATGCTCTTTATTGATATGTTTGCATTTGCCAGACCTGGTTCTGTTTAAATCTCATGATACATTGCATATATGTCCCATGTCCTTGCGTAAAACAAACACATTTCATCCTTTAAACACAACTGCATTCCCAACATAAACAAATTCAAAGGCATACTTTGTATACAAGTGCCACTGACTTTAAAATATGCCTTCTTAATTTTTGCTTAAGTGTTTAACCTCTCTGTCCCTGCTTTAAATCTTTCATTTATGTGTTTTAACAAACTAAAACATAATAGAACACTATCTTTATTATAATGTTCTCTTGTACTCATGTCAACACACTTTAAAGATATTACTCTGTTAGAAAGGCAATCTTCAGCTACTTGATTTCAGGATCCTTTGAAGCATAATGTTTAATACAAATAAACACATTATCATATATGTTAATTTATAACCATGTTACACCAATACATATAAACACGTCATTACAACTTAATTGTCTGTTATTATTACAGGGTTAGCAAATTCTTTAACTTCAGGGAGGGTTGACTGGTTTTTATATTTCTCTCAATATGATGTACGTCTGAAAGCTAATTCATGTTGAAGGTTGTTAGTGAACTAAGTGTCAGACAAGTGGTCGTTTGCTCTATACTCGAGCTGACTGTTTACCGGATCGTTGTGTAAACTTTCAGTGACACAATCTGTAGTAGGTTTGAATAACTGTCCTTTTGTGGCTGTTTTATGTGTGTATCTTCTCACAACACAAGCGGTTCATTGTGCTGATACTCACCTACAAAAACACCCTGTCAGGATGAAAGCTCACGTGCTGTGATGGCTGTGTCATGTTGATGATGTTTTTGTGAATGTCATTGACACCAGGCACAACAATACCCTGAAACGTATTCTACAAAACTCATGGTTTTTCTATTTAGAAATAGGCCGCGAACACATCTCATGTTAGCTATTGTGGAATGTCTATTCAGTATAATAGAAAAAGGAATATTTAACTCTCCTAAGGAATTCAAAAAAAGAATAAAAAGACACATCATTATAAGGAGATTCTACTAGTTGTAGCAGAACATTTGATGAAGTCACCTAGCTATTTTGTTGCTGCAGTGGGGTTGTACTCAGTAGATAGTTTGATTTAATGTCGTTTGGAAGGAAGCCTTACAGAAAAGTTTAACCATGTCACATCCGTCTTATTTTCTATATTTTATATGTGATATGCAACATAATGTTGTTTTTAAATTGGATACCTGTCTCGCGCTTTAGAAGGTAAGTTTGAAGGCTTTGTTCTGTGATACAAGCAACATGTGTAAGTACTTCACAGAACACTACAAGGCTCTCTTTTGTAATACAATTATTAACACCGAACCTTGGGCAAGTTTGTTCACTGCATGTTGTTCCCGTTCACTCAACTGTGTGAATAAATACCTGACTGTAGATAGTGACTGATATCTGTATACGAGTGGTCTTTATGTAGTTATTGCAGTGTGGCTGAACACTTCCCAGAGAAGTTGAGATGGTGTTCAATTGAACATTTCTGCGAGCGAGTGAAGCTGTCTGAGCAGTCCCAAGGACTGGATACAGCGCTGTATAAGCACTTACTCATGTGGACTAGTTAGCAGAAATGTGCTTTCAATTGTTGCAGTTATGTAGAAGTTGACGTTTAAGCCTTGTGTTGTCAGGATGAAGAGAGCAGTGAGAAGAGGTCGGCCAAGGATGCCTTGCTGCTGTGGTGCAAGAGAAAGACTGAAGGGTACGTGAACTCACTCGGTTACAACTCACACGGTTACAACTCACACAGTTACAACTCACACAGTTACAACTCACACGGTTACAATTCACATGGTTACAACTCACATGCTTACAACTCACATGCTTACAACTCACACGATCTCATGCTTACAGCTCACACGGTTACAACTCACACGGTTACAACTCACACGGTTACAATTCACACGGTTACAACTCACACGGTTACAACTCACACGGTTACAACTCACACGGTTACAGCTTACACGGTTACAGCTCACACGCTTGCAGATCACACGCTTACAGCTCACATGGTTGCAACTCAAACGGTTACAGCTCACATGATTCAGCTCACACGGTTACAACTCACACGGTTACAGCTCACACGGTTACAACTCGCAGGGTTACAACTCGCACGGTTACAGCTCACACGGTTACAGCTCACACGCTTGCAGATCACACGCTTACAGCTCACACAGTTGCAACTCACACGGTTACAACTCACACGGTTACAACTCACACGGTTACAACTCACACGGTTACAACTCACACGGTTACAAGTCACACGGTTACAAGTCACATGCTTACAACTTACACAATCACAGATCACACGATTACTGCTCACACGGTTACAGCTCACATGGTTACAACTCACATGCTTACAACTCACATGCTTACAACTCACACGGTTACAACTCACATGATTACAACTCACATGCTTGCAACACACGATTACAACTCACACACCCATTACAATTATCACACTCCCATTACAACTCACACACCCACATACACGTCTATGTAAGCACGGCAACATATGGCAACATATAAACACACTCAGACTGACAGTGTGTTATACACACCATTTTCTGAACATCTGCACCTCTTGCTAAATAAGCAGAAGAAAAAATAAACACCAATTCCACATCCCATCTTGGGGATAATCTCACAAAGTTGAAGGTCTGAGGCAGTTGTCTGGTGTTGGACATCAGTATTTTACACTTCTGACCGATACCGTTAATATATTGATATTGTCATATCAACGTTTACAAATTGTCGTCTGAGAAGGGGGTGGGGTCTGAGGCCAGATGAAAGTAATTTTGATCGATATTGGATATCGAAGTTCTGAGATGATCCCTTAGTTCAATTGGATTTTTGTAAATATTTTTATTATTTATTGTCATGATCTCCCACCAATCCCATATATACGTGAATCTTCATCTCGAAAAGTAGGACTAATGTAGGAAATATTAACAAAACATGCCACATGAAAGCCATGCCCCCTAAATACACCGGTGTGTGTCATTGATGTGTCGCAGGTACCGAGGAGTGAAAATAGAGAACTTCAGCACAAGCTGGCGCAATGGGCTTGGATTCAACGCCCTCATCCACGCCCACAGACCCGATTTGATCAAGTACACCCAGCTCCAGGAGGAAGACCACATCGGCAACCTCAACAATGCATTCAGTGTTGCTGAAGAGAAACTTGGCATCGCCAAACTGCTTGATGCTGAAGGTTGGTGTTGGTGGTGTGGTCTTCTTGTGCCATGGTCGTTGTCACGGTGGATGTGATAGTGGTGGTCACGGTGGCGGTCACAGTATTTATGTTGCCCGTTGTGGAATATGTCATGGTGGCTGTCATGGTGACTGTCACGATGGCTATCATGATGACTGTCACAATGGCTGTCATGATGACTGTCACGGTGATTCACGATGACTGTCACGATGGTTGTCACGATGACTGCCACGTTGACTGTCATGATGACTGTCACGATGGCTGTCATAATGGCTGTCACGATGATTGTCACAATGACTGTCACGATGACTATCATGATGGCTGTCGATGACTGTCACAATTGCTGTCATGGTGACCATCACTGTGACAGCCATAGTGACTGTACACTATTACTGAACAAATCACTTACTATTCAAGTACTCTTTACTATATATAGCTTCACCGTTTTGTCACATTTCATGTCAGACATAAATGTTTGATTCTAGATACCTAGATTTTGGTAACCACATCTGGTGGGTGCACTCATGTACACACACACACACACACACACACACACACACACACACACACACACACACACACACACACACACACACACACACACACACACACACACACACACACACACACACACACACACACAGATATATATGTGTGATAAGTACAATTTAAACAGCACCAAATTCCTTTGAATGAGTCATATCCGTGTCGCATCAGTAATGCAGGGCAATTTGTCTCCATGTCACCACATCGTTTAGACTTTCTAGTTTGGACATAGAAAAAGCACTCTGAAAGTTAGCTTGTTCATTTGCAAGTAAAATATACATTAGTTAACATGCAGATTTTGTATGTGTAATATAGGCAGTGTATGTGATGAATCACGTACATTTCAACACATCTGCAACGAATAAAGCAGTTGTTGTTCTATAGCTCTTCCTTCACAGGATTTGGTTGTTAGTCGTCCATTGCATTCGGGACTGATTCAGTTATGCTCTTCATCATGAACAGTGCAATGTAGACAACATTTCTATGAGTTCTGTGTCCATTTTAGTCTGATCTTCAGTCACACAGCATCAGTAATTCCATAAATTTTGTATATTTAAATGCAGAGTATGAACTTTGCTGTACATGTTGAATAATTTGGACATGACAACTGACTTGTTAGTAATTAATAAAGCAAAATGGCAAACACCAACATTGCAGATGGTATTCAGGAAATGGATGTTTCTGTCTTCCTAATCTAGTTCTTTTTTTACATAATAGTGTAGAGATATATAAATTGTAAGATAGGTTTCGTGACAGTCATGTCAGTCGTGACAGTAATCATGACAACCATTGTGACAGTCATCGTAACAGTCAGCCGGTTTCATGAAGCCTTCATAATATGTAAGAATTTTTGTATGAAGGATTTTATTATAGCTATCTACTATTGTTCACAGTGATCTGTGTGTATTCTACAATTCTTCCGATTCCATAATTTGTGCCCAACATCCATGTATGAACCTTCGTACAGTACGAATGCTTTGTCAAACCAACCATTAACTCAGAAATGTCATGGAAATGGCATAGAATTGATGATCCGAGACAGTACTTCCATCCCGCCTGTTTATCCATCCATATCTGGTGTGCCCACTGTATGACTGTTGTTATCTCTTATAGATGTGGATGTGTCAAGGCCAGATGACAAGTCTGTGATGACGTACGTCGCCGCCTACTATCATTACTTCGCAAAGATGAAGAGCGAAATGACGGGCACTAAACGAGTGGCAAAGGTGTGTGTCTTGTCAGTAATATTTAAATAAGAAATGTGCATTAAAATACAATATTTCAGCTATGGAAATAACCAAACTACAATATTAGGTTCAACTGACATTACGTGGTTGTTAAGACATTACCCAACGTGTACCCCTTCCTAATGTAAATTTTGGAACTTCAGATTTTTGCGACCACCACTTAGAAATACATAAATCTACATTGGTGCTACAAGCTATTTTGGATTGTAAAAATTGCACATTCCACACCACGCATGGGTGGGGGGTGGGTGGGAGGGGGTATGAATGAATGATTATCATATAACATGCTTTTGACTGCAAACTTATGCACACATGTAAAGTATATTTCTAAAAATTTCTTACGATCCCATGTATGCTTTATAAAGTGTGTACGTGCCTATTCACGGGCTGGTCCTGGATATATGGTGTTATAGAAATGTTTGTAGTAATAACATGTCTAATTGTTCCTGTGTGCAGGTGATCGGGCGCCTGCTGGAAATAGAACAGATGCAGGATGACTACGAGACGCTGGTGACGAGTCTACTCGACTGGATCCACAACAAGATCCACTCCCTCAAGGACCGCAACCTTCCCAACAGTCTCGTGGGCATCCAGCACGAGATGACGGTCTTCAAGGAGTACCGCACCGTCGAGAAACCTCCAAAGTAGGTGCATTCTGGGTAGGGTGGTCAGTAAGCGCGGTGCTGTACTATATTTTTTTACTTGTTTTATATATTTCGCTTTGAGCAGGTTTTTAACCCGGATACAATGCGCTTTACAAATTCATCCTAATAATAATACTGTGATGTCGTAGTTAATCAATGGAGTTTGTTAATAATTAGCTGAGATGTCTGGTGTTGTTTGTGGAGAAAAGCAGCTGAACAGTGCTGCCCCCTAGGAGATTATTAATCATCACTTTCAGATGCGTTTCTTCAGCACGCTATCTATGTAACCTATCTGCATGTATTGGGGTAAAACAAACAGCAGTAACTTGAAACGTATTCACAATAGCTACATGCATCCAGATTTGTAGGCGTTATTAGTATCTCTGCAATTACATAGACAATTTTTTATTTATACTTCTCCAACAGTGCTTTTGAAATGAAATCTTTTTGAAATCCCCCAAAACTCTCCACTGAGCAGAGTTTTGAAAAAACTAAACAATCACTGTCGTCAAATATATCTCGGCCCTATGCATGGAAAACATTAAATCATAGGAGTTCTGGAATCTTGTTTAGTTACAATAAGGCCTGTAAGTCTCGTGCCTCATTTTCGTTTTTGAGTCAGCTGGTGATATCCGTTATGCTTTCGCCTGCATAGGGAATATGATGTATATTTTTATTTGGGGTATAATCACAGGAATGACACAGAAGACTGATGAATGTTCCGGTTTCCGACTGATAGAAAGAAATCAAACAGGTGATTTTACAGTAATTGATTTAGCGTTGTTTATAACTGGATACGTGTAATATTGCTCGGGCTGTATTACAGGTATCCAGCTATTACCACCGCTAAAACGATTACCGTTAAATGCTTACTTGCAAAACTTCCCCCGTCACTTTAGTTTAATTTTATCCGGAAAAAAACTATTATCAATCTTTTTATGTCATTCATGTGATTACACCCCAAAACAAAAACTTCCTTTCCTAGGTTTGCTCGTATCTTTCCATAATCAACATGAGTTGTTCCTTGTAGGTATCGGGAACGAGGAAACATAGAGGCACATTTCTTCAACCTGCAGTCACAGCTCAAGTCGAGTGGTCAGCGCCCCTACTCGCCCCCAGAGGGTAAACTCATACAGGACATAGAGAGGGCATGGGCTCGTCTTGAGAAGGCAGAACACGACAGAGAGCTGGCCTTACGACAAGAACTCATCAGGTAACGTCATGTGACTACTCATAGAAGTTGTCTCTTTCTCCCTGTAACCTTGGGTGAGGCTGACCTCGATGCGTTTCTTCACATTTGTTGTCAGCTTCTGTACTGCTGTTTTCAACATCTGCGCCTCATCTCAACTTTCTATTGTCTCTTGCTCTAATTCTCCACTTCCTTCGCAATCTTTCTTAACACAGTCCTCCCATCTCAGTCTTGGTCTTCTCCTTCTACCCTCTACTCTGAGGGTATCTACTCTCTTCAGTAACTGTTCACCTTCCGTTTCATTAATGTAGGAGAAATTTGCAATTCTACCAGTCTGAAACCTCTGATTGCCTTGATTTGAATATGTATTAATGTGGGAAGGAAAATTAACTATTTTCAGAGTTTCTGTTTGGTGCTCAATGTAGATGTCAAGATCATCATGATTCCTTCATCATGTATGCGCCAGTGTTATATTAATTTTGTCTACAAAATGTCAAGAAAATTGTTACGTTTTTTTATTTTAGTAATGTACTGTTATGGTGGCTTTGCATTTGAATGTACTAAGCTTTTAAATAATTACAAAAGCATTGGGGAATTGTTATTTGTACATACTGTGACTGTAATGACTGTAGACATTTGATTGTACATTGCATGTTCATGTTGATTACAGACAGGAGAGGTTGAAACAGCTCGCACAGAAGTTTGAACGCAAGGTTAGTGGGCAATCAACTGTTATCAACAACTACAATAATTGTTTACACTTTCATATGTAACAATAATTACAATTGTTAGTTATTTATAAGTACAATTGCATTGTTGTATCACATTTTACATCTGTTAAAAAAATTACATTACTGTTAAGCAAAAAAAGCATTTCCTTATTTAGTGTGACACAGAAGTCATGATATGGTTTGTGGCTCACTGCACATTGTATTGCTGTTAGCTCTGTGTTTATTCTGTGTTTATTCTACAAGTGTTCTCTATCCAGTGAATCCAGTGTAAACATTTGTATAGAGGACAGCTCTGAATATATGAAAAAACTGTAGCCATGTAAACCTGTATATGAAGGGTTTCTGGCCAAAACGCAATAAACACCATTTTTGAAATTTCACCCAAACCATGACTAAGTGTTTGTTTAAGCACATGTTAAGCTAGGATACTACCTAATTGATAGAAAAACGCAACAAATCGCCACAAAATTACTTGCACAAAAGAGCGTTTGTTTTCAAAACACGATAAGCGCCATCCGTCTGTTTTTAAAAACGCGATATATCCATGTTTAGTCAGTCAGTACTGCTGTGTCGCACATGCAACTACGCGGAGTGATGGCACGCGCTGTATGAATATACAGCGAATATACAGCGTTTTGAAAACAAAATCATTTAAAATCACATTTTGGATAACAAATATGCAACAAACATTTCGGAGGTTGCCACTATTCTCTATAATTTTGGATTCCAAATATATATATCAACTTAATTTACAAGTTGTTATTTAAACTTTGAGGATGAAGCACAAAAGTGACTTTTGCTCAAAATGAAGAAAATGGATATATCGCGTTTTGCCCAGAAACCCTTCATATGGTCTTAGTGTGAATTAAACTTTATTATTGTGTATGTTAGGCCTATAGTCAAACATGTCCTGGGTGTTCCCAAAGATTTCACTGCACTACCTTACAGTGATTCCATTCTTCTGAGTGATGACTACACCCCCATGTTGTGTTTCAGGCGGCGCTGCGAGAGTCTTGGCTCAATGATATGAAGACGGTGTTGTCAGACCAGAACTTTGGTCGCAGCACCTCACAAGTAGAGGCCGCTCTGAAGAAACACGAGGCTATCAGTGCCGACATTGAGTCCAGGGTCAGTTGCGGATTCTACATATTGTATTCTGTCTAATACCACTTGTATTTATGTTTTATCTCCTGAAATATTTAGAATGGTAAAGGTACTGTTCTTATGATGCAGTGTATGGCGGTGCTTAGGGACTTCTCAAAGTATTTTATGTTTCTCCCACTGGCATACTGTTTTAAAATCAACACAGCTACATTGGAAAGTATTCAGCCATGCTGTAGTTAGTACACAGCATGTAAGTATTTATGTAATTTTGTCACAGTCCACTGTACAGTTGTACAATTGCATTGAAGGTGTGCAAGTTCCGTAAAGCAATGTCTAGCATGCTTTGATGACTGCCAGTGACATGGAAATTTGTTTTGGTTGCAGAAAGACAGATTTGCGGCACTCAGTAACATGGCCAAGGAATTGTACAATGAGAACTATCACGCAAGGGATCATATCAAAGAAAGGTCAGTAGAAATGTCTTGTGGTCTTATCCTTTCTTCATGTGTCCATCGCTTTATTTATATGTACTAAAATGAGAAAACAACTTATATTTTCATCATTCATCCATGTTACAGTTGATGGAGTTTTATATATCCATGTTACAGGGAACAACAGATCCTACAGAAGTGACACGAGTTGATGGAGTTGTACATCCATGTTACAGGGAACAACATATCCTACAGAAGTGGCACGAGTTGATGGAGTTGTATATCCATGTTACAGGGAACAACAGATCCTACAGAAGTGGCACGAGTTGATGGAGTTGTATATCCATGTTACAGGGAACAACAGATCCTACAGAAGTGGCACGAGTTTATGGAGTTGTATATCCATGTTACAGGGAACAACATATCCTACAGAAGTGGCACGAGTTGATGGAGTTGTATATCCGTGTTACAGGGAACAACAGATCCTACAGAAGTGGCACGAGTTGATGGAGTTGCTTGAGAAGAAGAAGCGAACTCTTACTGGCTTCAGTGAGCTGCTAGGGATGTTCCGGGAGATGGAGAGTATCCAAGTGGAGATGAAGGAGATGGAGGTAGGAGGCAGAAATATTTTATATAAAATAATTGTTGTTTTAGGCAGAAATGGTATTTAAATTATAATATTTGATTCACTATTGTTATTAATATTTGAAACTTGTTTACACTGTATGAAACCCATTTGTTGTTTAGATTATTGCACATGCTGCAATCCTACACAATGTACCATCAAAAAGCTAAAATATAGATCCAGAGACCTCAGCATAAGGACATCATTCCATGGAAACATAAATTCCGAGTACTACACCATGCTGATATGTGCATGATTAATGTATTTGGAAAACTAGTTAACCTGAACCTGTGCAGCGAGATCCAAAGTGTCCAGATTAATAAGGTTCTACTCTGAATGAAAAGGTTCATCAGACTGGATGGTTCAAAAGTAGTAATATTTTTATTTTTTTCACAGTTGGGTTACCTTACCTTATTTGTCGTGACGTTTCGACTGCTTTCAGCAATCTCCATCAGATGGCTGCTGCTAGATGGCGACATAGTAGTCATTCTGCACAGAGGTGTCTCTGTGTGCTTTTGAAGAGCCACCCAAGCCGCGGTGGGGGAGACACACCAGAGTGATACATCTATGCAGAATGACTACCATGTCGCCATTTAGCTGTAGCTGTCTGATGAAGATGGCTGAGTGCATTTGATGTACATGCAATTTACCCGAACAGTAAGCTGTAAAGTGGAGTAAGACTGATAACAAAGCCAAACCGATCTTCTGTATTAGTTCTACATGTTAGTGAAATAAAATGACCCATTTAAACAAACTAGTGAAACAAACTCTACATCCCGTTAATAACAACCCTCTCCCTCCCACTCAGCCCGTGCTCAGGTCGGAAGAACTCGCCAAACACCTGGTGAGTGCCGAGGACTTGCTACACAAGCACACCCTGGTGGAGACGCAGCTGAGCACTATCGGGGCGCACGTGCGTGCCCTCAACAAGGGCGCCCAGCCCTACATGAAGTCTCTGCACCCCGAGAGTCGACTGCTGCAGAAACGACTGGAGAATCTCAACAAGGATTATGACAAGTATGTGTTCTCACTGTGTATGTAGTGTGTTCTCACTGTGTGTGTAGTGTGTTCTCACTGTGTATGTAGTGTGTTCTCACTGTGTGTGTGTAGTGTGTTCTCACTGTGTGTGTAGTGTGTTCTCACTGTGTGTGTAGTGTGTTCTCACTGTGTATGTAGTGTGTTCTCACTGTGTGTGTAGTGTGTTCTCACTGTGTGTGTAGTGTGTTCTCACTGTGTGTGTAGTGTGTTCTCACTGTGTATGTAGTGTGTTCTCACTGTGTGTGTAGTGTGTTCTCACTGTGTGTGTAGTGTGTTCTCACTGTGTGTGTAGTGTGTTCTCACTGTGTATGTAGTGTGTTCTCACTGTGTGTAGTGTGTTCTCACTGTGTGTGTAGTGTGTTCTCACTGTGTGTGTAGTGTGTTCTCACTGTGTGTGTAGTGTGTTCTCACTGTGTGTAGTGTGTTCTCACTGTGTGTGTAGTGTGTTCTCACTGTGTGTGTAGTGTGTTCTCACTGTGTGTGTAGTGTGTTCTCACTGTGTGTGTAGTGTGTTCTCACTGTGTGTGTAGTGTGTTCTCACTGTGTGTGTAGTGTGTTCTCACTGTGTGTGTAGTGTGTTCTCACTGTGTGTGTAGTGTGTTCTCACTGTGTGTGTAGTGTGTTCTCACTGTGTGTGTAGTGTGTTCTCACTGTGTGTGTAGTGTGTTCTCACTGTGTGTGTAGTGTGTTCTCACTGTGTGTGTAGTGTGTTCTCACTGTGTGTGTAGTGTGTTCTCACTGTGTGTGTAGTGTGTTCTCAAGAGTTATTGAGGTAATGTGTAGAATGGTTGCATTATTTACCCTACCTGTCTTTGGGCATCATGATCCATAATGCTGCAGTTTTCCTTTAGTTTATCCTGTTTCAAACCAACCGTTCAGCATCTTTCCATGCCTTCCATCCTTGTTATCTATCATTTTCCACTGTTGTTTGTCAGGCGACCCACATTCTGCTTCCTTTTCCGCGTCCATGGTAGGGCTGTCGGGCATTTGCTGTCTTCATTTTTTCCGAGCACATGTCCAATCCATTTCCATCTTGTTTTTTTACTATAGGTGGAATGACTGACTTTTAACTGGACTTAACAGTCAGTCACTCCATTTAGGGAAAATATCTGAATAATTTAATTGATTCAAGAGTTGCCCTCTTGTGGATAGTTTGCATTTAATTTTCTTGACCAGGTGGAATGACTGACTATCAAAACCAGCTAAAAAGTCAGCCAAACATATATGAATTATTCAGTATATTCAAGAGGTGCCCTCTCCTGTGGATAGTTTGTAAAACATTTGATATGGTACACGAACTTACTGGTGTTAAATTTGTTGTTTATCTGGTCAAATAACTAGGGAAACAGAGACTTCAGAAGTGGCTGAATTCAAAGGGTTATAGCTAAAATTTTGTTTGTTCCATTCAGCCATGCACCTTATTGTCCAGGTTTTAGATTGTCATTTTATTACATATCTCCCAAGCACAGTACCAGTAAGAACACACATTGGTCTGTGGTACACGTGTGCACAACTGTGTTTCAGTCTCGAGGAGTCTCGCATGTTCTAGCATTGTTACTCTGTCTGTCTGTTTCAGTGTGTGTGTCCTGTGTGCCAAGAGGAAGGCCAGTCTTGAGGAGTCTTGCATGTTCTAGCATTGTTACTCTGTCTGTCTGTTTCAGTGTGTATGTCCTGTGTGCCAAGAGGAAGGCCAGTCTTGAGGAGTCTCGCATGTTCTAGCATTGTTACTCTGTCTGTCTGTTTCAGTGTGTGCGCCCTGTGTGCCAAGAGGAAGGCCAGTCTCGAGGAGTCTCGCATGTTCTAGCATTGTTACTCTGTCTGTCTGTTTCAGTGTGTGCGTCCTGTGTGCCAAGAGGAAGGCCAGTCTTGAGGAGTCTTGCATGTTCTAGCATTGTTACTCTGTCTGTCTGTTTCAGTGTGTGTGTCCTGTGTGCCAAGAGGAAGGCCAGTCTTGAGGAGTCTTGCATGTTCTAGCATTGTTACTCTGTCTGTCTGTTTCAGTGTGTGTGTCCTGTGTGCCAAGAGGAAGGCCAGTCTTGAGGAGTCTCGCATGTTCTAGCATTGTTACTCTGTCTGTCTGTTTCAGTGTGTGTGTCCTGTGTGCCAAGAGGAAGGCCAGTCTCGAGGAGTCTTGCATGTTCTAGCATTGTTACTCTGTCTGTCTGTTTCAGTGTGTGTGTCCTGTGTGCCAAGAAGAAGGCCAGTCTCGAGGAGTCTTGCATGTTCTAGCATTGTTACTCTGTCTGTCTGTTTCAGTGTGTGTGTCCTGTGTGCCAAGAGGAAGGCCATTCTCGAGGAGTCTTGCATGTTCTAGCATTGTTACTCTGTCTGTCTGTTTCAGTGTGTGTGTCCTGTGTGCCAAGAAGAAGGCCAGTCTCGAGGAGTCTTGCATGTTCTAGCATTGTTACTCTGTCTGTCTGTTTCAGTGTGTGTGTCCTGTGTGCCAAGAAGAAGGCCAGTCTTGAGGAGTCTTGCATGTTCTAGCATTGTTACTCTGTCTGTCTGTTTCAGTGTGTGTGTCCTGTGTGCCAAGAGAAAGGCCAGTCTAGAGGAGTCTTGCATGTTCTAGCATTGTTACTCTGTCTGTCTGTTTCAGTGTGTGTGTCCTGTGTGCCAAGAGGAAGGCCAGTCTAGAGGAGTCTTGCATGTTCTAGCATTGTTACTCTGTCTGTCTGTTTCAGTGTGTGTGTCCTGTGTGCCAAGAGGAAGGCCAGTCTTGAGGAGTCTTGCATGTTCTAGCATTGTTACTCTGTCTGTCTGTTTCAGTGTGTGTGTCCTGTGTGCCAAGAGGAAGGCCAGTCTTGAGGAGTCGCGCATGTTCTAGCATTGTTACTCTGTCTGTCTGTTTCAGTGTGTGTGTCCTGTGTGCCAAGAGGAAGGCCAGTCTCGAGGAGTCTTGCATGTTCTAGTATTGTTACTCTGTCTGTCTGTTTCAGTGTGTGTGTCCTGTGTGCCAAGAGGAAGGCCAGTCTCGAGGAGTCTTGCATGTTCTAGCATTGTTACTCTGTCTGTCTGTTTCAGTGTGTGTGTCCTGTGTGCCAAGAGGAAGGTCAGTCTCGAGGAGTCTTGCATGTTCTAGCATTGTTTCTCTGTCTGTCTGTTTCAGTGTGTGTGTCCTGTGTGCCAAGAGGAAGGCCAGTCTCGAGGAGTCTTGCATGTTCTAGCATTGTTACTCTGTCTGTCTGTTTCAGTGTGTGTGCCCTGTGTGCCAAGAGGAAGGCCAGTCTAGAGGAGTCTCGCATGTTCTAGCATTGTTACTCTGTCTGTCTGTTTCAGTGTGTGTGCCCTGTGTGCCAAAGGAAGGCCAGTCTTGAGGAGTCTCGCATGTTCTAGCATTGTTACTCTGTCTGTCTGTTTCAGTGTGTGTGTCCTGTGTGCCAAGAGGAAGGCCAGTCTTGAGGAGTCTCGCATGTTCTAGCATTGTTACTCTGTCTGTCTGTTTCAGTGTGTGTGTCCTGTGTGCCAAGAGGAAGGCCAGTCTTGAGGAGTCTCGCATGTTCTAGCATTGTTACTCTGTCTGTCTGTTTCAGTGTGTGTGTCCTGTGTGCCAAGAGGAAGGCCAGTCTAGAGGAGTCTCGCATGTTCTAGCATTGTTACTCTGTCTGTCTGTTTCAGTGTGTGTGTCCTGTGTGCCAAGAGGAAGGCCAGTCTTGAGGAGTCTCGCATGTTCTAGCATTGTTACTCTGTCTGTCTGTTTCAGTGTGTGTGCCCTGTGTGCCAAGAGGAAGGCCAGTCTTGAGGAGTCTCGCATGTTCTACCAGTTCCTCCAAGACAGCGAGGAGGAGGAGGCATGGCTCATAGAGAAGATCCGCATTGTCAAGTCTACGGACGTGGGCAAGGACCTGCAGTCTGTCACCAGTCTGCTCAAGAAACACCAGGTGGGTGGCTGGGTACATGTACACGTTGATGAGATACTGGAGTTGTAGTGGAACTGCATTTTGGCAGTACAGAACCAAGTACTCTGGTGAAGTACTAGCAGGTATTCCACTAAAGTACTGCCATGTTCTCCATTGAAGTACCAGGCACCCTAGTGTACACTGAAGTACTCCATTGATGCACCACCAAATACACTGTTGAAGTACTACCTACCAAGATTCCATTTAAGTACTGTTGGGTATACCATTGAAATAATAATGGGTACTCTAGTGAAGAACTACGAGGTACATCATTGAAGTATGACCAGATATGTTGTTGAAGTACTACCAGGTACTCCGTTGTAGTACTATCAGGTGCTTCCACGAAATAACACAAACCAGTCGTTATGTTTACGATACACATTGCCACAAATCTAGATGCCAGGTAGTTTCTAATCATGTTCAAGAAACTCTAAATTAATAACTTCTCTGAGAATCTCATGCTGGTAGAATTATGTTTCCAGTTGTTAGAAATAAGAATTAAACCTCGGTGATGATAAATGTAGAAATGTAGTCTTTTAACACCTAATGTATGTGACATGTGCTGCCCTTTGTGCCAGGCGCTGGAACTAGAGATGGCGGCCCATAGCAGGCACTGTGATGAGGTTTGTATGATCGGAGAGCAACTCGTGAGTAACAACCACCATGCGAAGCGAGACGTCACGCAACGCATCAGCATGCTACGCGACAAACTCAAGAAACTCTTTGACCTTGCCGCCCTACGACGAACTCGTCTTGAAGACGCCGTCGAGTCTCACCAGGTAGCGCTTTAGTTCATAATGTGTACGAACGTACCTCTAATATAAGAAAGAAAGTGTTTGAATAAAATAAATGTGTTATATAACGACAAATGAGAAACTGATTGATTATAACCCAAGCATTTTAATAGTGGTAGGAAGTAATTTATGCGTAATCACTGTAGGCTCAAGTGTGTGTACATGATTATGTATACATGTATATCATTCTAGTGAAATTTGGCGGACTAAGTGTATATGTAGCAGTTTGTGTTCATGCAAGTGTCTGTAAAGTGCTATTAAGTATTGCTTGGTGTATGTAAAAAACCACAATAGTCGTGTGTGGGTGACCAGTCATGTGTGGTAGTATTGCTTGGTGTATGTAGAAAACCACAATAGTCGTGTGTGGGTGACCAGTCATGTGTGTTGTAGTATTGCTTGGTGTATGTGGAAAACCACAATAGTCGTGTGTGGGTGACCAGTCATGTGTGGTAGTATTGCTTGGTGTATGTAAAAAACCACAATAGTCGTGTGTGGGTGACCAGTCATGTGTGGTAGTATTGCTTGGTGTATGTAAAAAAACAAAATAGTCGTGTGTGGGTGACCAGTCATGTGTGTTGTAGTATTGCTTGGTGTATGTAGAAAACCACAATAGTCGTGTGTGGGTGACCAGTCATGTGTGGTAGTATTGCTTGGTGTATGTAAAAAACCACAATAGTCGTGTGTGGGTGACCAGTCATGTGTGGTAGTATTGCTTGGTGTATGTAGAAAACCACAATAGTCGTGTGTGGGTGACCAGTCATGTGTGTTGTAGTATTGCTTGGTGTATGTAGAAAACCACAATAGTCGTGTGTGGGTGACCAGTCGTGTGTTGTAGTATTGCTTGGTGTATGTAGAAAACCACAATAGTTGTGTGTTGTAGTATTGCTTGGTGTATGTAGAAAACCACAATAGTCGTGTGTGGGTGACCAGTCGTGTGTTGTAGTATTGCTTGGTGTATGTAGAAAACCACAATAGTCGTGTGTGGGTGACCAGTCGTGTGTTATAGTACTGCTTGGTGTATGTAGAAAACCACAATAGTCGTGTGTGGGTGACCAGTCGTGTGTTGTAGTATTGCTTGGTGTATGTAGAAAACCACAATAGTTGTGTGTTGTAGTATTGCTTGACGTATGTAGAAAACCACAATAGTCATGTGTGGGTGACCAGTCGTGTGTTGTAGTATTGCTTGGTGTGTGTAGAAAACCACAATAGTTGTGTGTTGTAGTATTGCTTGGCGTATGTAGAAAACCACAATAGTCAGTTGTGGGTGACCAGTCGTGTGTTGTAGTATTGCTTGGTGTGTGTAGAAAACCACAATAGTTGTGTGTTGTAGTATTGCTTGGCATATGTAGAAAACCACAATAGTCATGTGTGGGTGACCAGTCGTGTGTTGTAGTATTGCTTGGTGTATGTAGAAAACCACAATAGTTGTGTGTTGTAGTATTGCTTGGCGTATGTAGAAAACCACAATAGTCATGTGTGGGTGACCAGTCGTGTGTTGTAGTATTGCTTGGTGTATGTGGAAAACCACAATAGTTGTGTGTTGTAGTATTGCTTGGCGTATGTAGAAAACCACAATAGTCATGTGTGGGTGACCAGTCGTGTGTTGTAGTATTGCTTGGTGTATGTAGAAAACCACAATAGTCGTGTGTGGGTGACCAGTCGTGTGTTGTAGTATTGCTTGGTGTATGTAGAAAACCACAATAGTCGTGTGTGGGTGACCAGTCATGTGTGTTGTAGTATTGCTTGGTGTATGTAGAAAACCACAATAGTCGTGTGTGGGTGACCAGTCATGTGTGTTGTAGTATTGCTTGGTGTATGTAGAAAACCACGATAGTCGTGTGTGGGTGACCAGTCGTGTGTTGTAGTATTGCTTGGTGTATGTAGAAAACCACTATAGTCGTGTGTGGGTGACCAGTCGTGTGTGTTGTAGTATTGCTTGGTGTATGTAGAAAACCACAATAGTCGTGTGTGGGTGACCAGTCATGTGTGGTAGTATTGCTTGGTGTATGTAGAAAACCACAATAGTCGTGTGTGGGTGACCAGTCATGTGTGGTAGTATTGCTTGGTGTATGTAGAAAACCACAATAGTCGTGTGTGGGTGACCAGTCATGTGTGTTGTAGTATTGCTTGGTGTATGCAGAAAACCACTATAGTCGTGTGTGGGTGACCAGTCGTGTGTTGTAGTATTGCTTGGTGTATGTAGAAAACCACAATAGTCGTGTGTGGGTGACCAGTCATGTGTGTTGTAGTATTGCTTGGTGTATGCAGAAAACCACAATAGTCGTGTGTGGGTGACCAGTTATGTGTGTTGTAGTATTGCTTGGTGTATGCAGAAAACCACAATAGTCGTGTGTGGGTGACCAGTTATGTGTGTTGTAGTATTGCTTGATGTATGCAGAAAACCACAATAGTCGTGTGTGGGTGACCAGTCATGTGTGTTGTAGTATTGCTTGGTGTATGCAGAAAACCACAATAGTCGTGTGTGGGTGACCAGTTATGTGTGTTGTAGTATTGCTTGGTGTATGTAGAAAACCACAATAGTCGTGTGTGGGTGACCAGTTATGTGTGTTGTAGTATTACGCGGACTCGAATGAGGCTGAGTCATGGATGAAGGAGAAGATGGTATTGGTGAAGACAACAGACTACGGCAAAGACGAGTCCAGCGCCAAGGTCAGTCACAGTTAATCATAATGGCTTTATTTTAACATAATGACATTATTTTGATACCATGAAATCTAGGGTTGATATTATATAAAATATACATTTTAAAATTACATAAAAAGCGATGTTAATTATATATATATATATAAATATCAGATATAAACTGAATAATAAGTTGTAAAAAATATGAAGTGTACAAGAATGTAAAAGATGATAACACTGCCATAAACATAACAATATAGGTAGACTTGAACCGTGGTCCTCGGAGTTAAAAAAGTATCCAACTGAAGTAGTGACCGGAGCTACCTTGTAGAACTTGCTCCACAGAATTATTGATCTGAGCCGCCTTGTTATTTGTTATAGAGATTGCTTCATAGAATTAGTGACCGGAGCTACCTTGTTACAGAGCTTGCTCCACATAATTAGTGACCAGAGCTTCCTTGTTATATAGCTTGCTCCACAGAATTATTAACCGGAGCTGCCTTGTTGTAGAGTTTGCTCCACATAATTATTAACCGGAGCTGCCTTATTATAAAGCTTGCTTCACAGATGTAATGACCAGAGCTGACTTGTTGTAGAACTTGTTCCACATAATTAGTGACCGGAGCTGACTTGTTATAGAGCTTGCTCAACAGAATTAGTGACCAGAGCTGCCTTGTTATAGAGCTTGTTCCTCAAAATTAGAGACTAGAGCTGCCTTGTTACAGAGCAAGTTCCTCAGAATTAGTGACCGGAGCTGCTTTGTTGTAAAGCTTGCTCCACAGAATTAGTGACAAGAGCTGCCTTTTTGTAAAGCTTGCTCCACAGATGACCGGAACTACCTTGTAGAGCTTGTTCCACAGATGTAATGACCGGAGCTGAACTTGTAGAGTCTGCTCCACACATAATGACCAGAGCTGTTTTGTTGTAGAGTCTGCTCCAGAGACATGGGCGAGTGGCGGAGGAGATCAACGCCTTTGAGAATGACATCAAGCGACTGGCGAGTCTCGCCACTCTCATGACGAAGGCTGCAAGTGTTCACAACGTGAGTGGCTTGTAGGGGCGCACTATATGTTATGTATGCAAAAAACACTTTAAAAAAATAATAATCTTCCATAAATCAATTTTTAATAAAAAAAAATTTCAGCTTTCTTAACCCTACAGGTGACCAACTATAAACATCCACGTTGTACACAATTTGAAGGTATTTGTAGGGGTTCTTTTAAAAAATAACTAATTTGCTAATACTTATCGCAGACATATGATTGAGCTTTCAGTTTGTTAGCAAAAAGTCCCTTTATTATTAATCAGTTATAATATTTGCATAACATCAAATAATCATGAAGATATAACTGTTTAAATTTTATTCAAAATAAATGAAAAAAATTATTTGTTTCACCCGACTACTAGCTAATTACTGAGTGGTTGTATGTGTTTATGTCCAATTAAAGAAATGTAGCCATATCTATAAGCTAATGAGTACAGAAAAATTAATCAGATATACTGAGAAGTTTTTTATATTAATTTTTTAGGTAGACCCATGTAAAATTTAGACTATTCTTCATGAACGTCAGAACGAGGGTAAAGTAGAAACCCGAGTTCGCCCAGTGACAAATTAATTATTGAGCGGTTGTATGTCCATACATGCAGTGTGACAAATGTAGTTGTACATTTCTGCTGCATAATAATGAAAACTAGACTCAGATTCATAAATGTTGATGTTATTATATTTTTCGTAGAACGTTCAAATACAACCGATATGGCAATAGGCCAGTGGCCTGGTACTGTTGCGCACTGTGGCGCACTTGTTCGATAGCATGACGTATTCATTATCAATTTCCTACATATCAATAAAATAAGTAATACCTACAGTTCCTAATTACACATATATATGTGCATTCAGATTATAGGATATGTTGTGTTCGAACTCCGAAGGCATCGTGTCCTTCGCTGGCGGACCGAGTAGGCGATGTCCAGCTAAGTTACTCACCGGCAACTTGTATAATATCTACTTCAAAACAGCCGCCAAAGTCTGTCTAACTGTTTGAAGTAGTATAATAACTTGATCCATGAATACTGTCATGTATTTTGTCGATATATTGACGTGAACATTTGAAATAATTCAACTTATATCATTGAAGCGAGACAAAACAAGATGACAGACTAAGCCCACTTTTGTCGTGATAGAATGAAACCAGTGTCAACAAGAAGACGTTCGAGAGGCATGCGCTTATTGGCTGACCGTTAAAACTTTCTTTGGATAGACCAATCATTGGGCTTCCCATCGGTACCGCCATTTCCCGGTTTAAACCATATGAATGAGAATGTAAATTCCTGACGCAGAGTGTAGTAAAGTCAGCCATATTTTGGCATCTGCTACTAGACATTTGAAAGCTTGGTTGTGATTAGCTATTACTGAATCATGATGTGATAAAACTCATTGATAAAAATAGCACAGGAAGAAGAATCATTAAGCTTTCCAGTGATACCTTGCGTTCCCCTGTCAGTTGCTAGTGACGGATTTTTTTTAAGAGATACCGAATCGGGCTAAAATTCGGCCGGGATCAGTTTTGCACTGATCGCAAGGGCTGAATTCGGCCCATTGGCCACCTGTAGGGTTAATCTGGTAAAAATTAAATTTGACTGTAATATGAAAAAAAAGGGTTAGTGTTTGAAACCACTAATGGTAATTGTATTAAAGAAATAAAATAATAAGAACCACTTGCGATAATGAAATAAAAATAAAATAAAACAACAAATCTGTATAAAAACATAACTAAATACTTCCTAGAAATGTATGCATAAATGAATAATTGGAGGTGTTTTCGACAGATAAACCCCGAGTCTGCGGCGAAGACACTGGCGCCCTCTACAGTGGTCGAGAGTGAGAGTGAGGAGGAGGAGGACGTGGAAGAGGTCGTCGAGATGCCCTACGAGTACATGGATGAGGAACTCGTTTGGAAGGAGGTCATGAAGGAGGAAGTCGTGGAGAGGTCACTGCTCCAGGTCAAGGGCATGTACCCATACTCCGGACAGGGCCTCGAGATGGAGAAAGGAGAGGTGAGTTTACTTAAACGTGCATGACCAGCCTTACTTACTTAGTTCCTTAACCGACTTCGCCATCAGGGGTCATAAGCGATGCTGCAGCTGTGATATTTCGCCATTCTTGTCTGTCCGTGACTGTGATGAGGAGCTCTGGCACGGAGAGGGCCGTCCACTCCTTGACATTGTCAAACCAACATTCTCTCTGCCGTCCGCAGCGGCACCTGCTCTCCACTGTGCCCTGATGAATCATCTTCAGGAGGCTGACTGTCTTGTTACATGTCCAAACCAGGCCAGTTTACTTCTCAGGACAATAGGCAGTAGAAGTTCTTGACTAGCCTTATCTCTGCCATATTTGGGAAGGGGGGTCTGTTGCCCCAATGGTGGCAGTTTGGCAGCGCATGACTGGCATGTTTTTGATTCTCTCTGATTTGTTTGCACGGGGTAATAAATTTAGAAAAATATTAGATATGCCACCGTCTTTCAAAGCTGACCATGTGTTTACAAATTGTTATAATGTGTGTAATGAGACTCGTTGAGACTCGTGGGTGGCCTCGTGGCTCATAGTTTTTTTGTACCATAAAAATATCATATTAACTGTCTGTGCATGAAACGTCCATTTACGTCAATAATAACCCCATCTTCTGTGAGTTCTATTTCTTTTATCTCATTTATGACGCATCTTCGTGCATCTATGATGAGGCTTACATTGCCAGATTTCTCAGACACCTTGAGGATAATGCACAGCAGGTTTAGGTAGCCTGACACGTGTAGACATGCAGATTGAGAGAGCACTGGAACTGCACTTGCCTTGCCAGCCCCACTGTACCGCATGCCATATATTTAGGTACTCAATCGCGTCTGCATGTACGTATGTGACTGCCTGGTCAGTACATGATCCGGTGGAAGTAATCTGAACTATTTAGTTTTTGTATATTCACCAGGTGGCAGCACAGAACAAGGCACTTCACTGGTGCATTAATGAGCACTGAATTGCTGAGTTGATATTATAAAACACTTAAGTTGTTCAGAGAAACGAAAATTTTTCAAACTGTAGTACATCTTAAATGTGTTGTGTTATGCACTGGCAGTGTTGTTTCTAAATTACATGGTGCAGTGACATTGCTGTCTTGTTACATGATGCAGTGACATTGCTGTCTTGTTACATGATGCAATGACATTGCCGTCTTGTTACATGATGCAGTGACATTGCTGTCTTGTTACATGATGCAGTGACATTGCTGTCTTGTTACATGATGCAATGACATTGCCGTCTTGTTACATGATGCAGTGACATTGCTGTCTTGTTACATGATGCAGTGATATTGCTGTCTAATTACATGATTCAGTGACATTGCTGTTTTGTTACATGAAACAGTGACACTGCTGTCTTGTTACATGATGCAGTGACATTGTTGTCATATTACATGATGCAGTGACATTGCTGTCTTGTTACATTATACTGTGGCATTGCTGTTTTGTTACATGATGAAGTGACATTGCTGTCTTGTTACATGATGCTCTGACATTGTTGTCTTGTTACATGGTGCAGCGACATTGCAGTCTTGTTACATGATGCAGTGACATTGCTGTCTTGTTACATGATGCAGTGACATTACTGTCTTGTTACATGATGCAGTGACATTGCTGTCTTGTTACATGATGCAGTGACATTGCATAATTATTACATTACACTGACGTTGCTGTCTTGTTACACAACACAGTGCATTGCTGTCTTGTTATATGTTGCATTGACATTGCTGTCATTGATCTGTCCTGTTACATGATGCAGTGATATTGCTGTCTAGTTACATGACACAGTCACATTGCTGTCTTGTTACATTACACTGTGCCATTGCTGTTTTGTTACATGATGAAGTAACATTGCTGTATTAGTATATGACACATTGACATTGCTGTCTTGTTACATGATGCAGTGACATTGCTGTCTTGTTTCATGACACAGTGACATCGCTGTCTTGTTACATGATGCAGTGATATCGGTGTCTTGTTACATGATGCTCTGACATTATTGTCTTGTTACATGGTGCAGCAACATTGCAGTCTTGTTACATTATGCAGTGACTTTGCTGTCTTGTTACATGATGCAATGACATTACTGTCTTGTTATATGATGCAGTGACTTTGCTGTCTTGTTACGTGATGCTCTGACATTATTGTCATGTTACATGGTGCAGCGACATTGCAGTCTTGTTACATTACGCAGTGACATTGCTGTCTTGTTACATGATGCAATGACATTGCTGTCTTGTTACATGATGCAGTGACATTGCTGTCTTGTTACATGATGCAATGACATTGCCGTCTTGTTACATGATGCAGTGACATTGCTGTCTTGTTACATGATGCAGTGACATTGCTGTCTTGTTACATGATGCAATGACATTGCCGTCTTGTTACATGATGCAGTGACATTGCTGTCTTGTTACATGATGCAGTGATATTGCTGTCTAATTACATGATTCAGTGACATTGCTGTTTTGTTACATGAAACAGTGACACTGCTGTCTTGTTACATGATGCAGTGACATTGTTGTCATATTACATGATGCAGTGACATTGCTGTCTTGTTACATTATACTGTGGCATTGCTGTTTTGTTACATGATGAAGTGACATTGCTGTCTTGTTACATGATGCTCTGACATTGTTGTCTTGTTACATGGTGCAGCGACATTGCAGTCTTGTTACATGATGCAGTGACATTGCTGTCTTGTTACATGATGCAGTGACATTACTGTCTTGTTACATGATGCAGTGACATTGCTGTCTTGTTACATGATGCAGTGACATTGCATAATTATTACATTACACTGACGTTGCTGTCTTGTTACACAACACAGTGCATTGCTGTCTTGTTATATGTTGCATTGACATTGCTGTCATTGATCTGTCCTGTTACATGATGCAGTGATATTGCTGTCTAGTTACATGACACAGTCACATTGCTGTCTTGTTACATTACACTGTGCCATTGCTGTTTTGTTACATGATGAAGTAACATTGCTGTATTAGTATATGACACATTGACATTGCTGTCTTGTTACATGATGCAGTGACATTGCTGTCTTGTTTCATGACACAGTGACATCGCTGTCTTGTTACATGATGCAGTGATATCGGTGTCTTGTTACATGATGCTCTGACATTATTGTCTTGTTACATGGTGCAGCAACATTGCAGTCTTGTTACATTATGCAGTGACTTTGCTGTCTTGTTACATGATGCAATGACATTACTGTCTTGTTATATGATGCAGTGACTTTGCTGTCTTGTTACGTGATGCTCTGACATTATTGTCATGTTACATGGTGCAGCGACATTGCAGTCTTGTTACATTACGCAGTGACATTGCTGTCTTGTTACATGATGCAGTGACATTGCTGTCTTGTTACATGATGCAGTGACATTGCTGTATTATTACATTACACTGACGTTGCTGTCTTGTTACACAACACAGTGAATTGTTGTACATTGTTACGTGTTGCATTGACATTGCTCTCTTGTTACATGACATAGTAACATTGCTCTCTTGTTACACGACACAATGAGATTGCTGTCTTGTTACGTGTTGCATTGACATTGCTGTCATTGATCTGTCCTGTTACATGATGCAGTGACATTGCTGTCTTGTTACATGACACAGTGATATTGCTGTCTTATTATATGATGCAGCGATATTGCCATCTTATTACATTACAGTGACACTGCTGTCTTGTTAAACATAGCAGTGACATTACGATCTTGTGACATTGTGAACCTGCCATTATTCTATGATAATATAGCAGCACTCACATCATTGGGAACCTGTCATACTTGACAGCTCAGCTGTTACCAGAGCAACTACTTATCTGTGATGACCTGAACTTGTGTCCACATCTCAGCTCGGCCGGTACAAATCTGCTGCTCTATTGACTCTGTCATTGATCTGTTTGTCTCTCGTCCTGAACAAATCTGTCTCACTCTCCGCACTTCCACTCTTATTGTCTTTATTAAGAGCTGCGTCAGCGCGGTTGTGTGTGGCGCAGCAGCATAATGGTGAGAACACCAAACTCAATCGAGAGAATTCCGGTTTGATTCCTCTTGCTGCTGGTGTGATGCTGGGACAATTTTGTTCAACCCATATTTTGCTTCATTTCCATCAGCTGTATAAATCAGCCCCTGGGTATAGACACAGGTACTGGTATGATGTGAATGAATTGCCTTTGTGCAGTACTTGCAACGTGGCTGAATGCTACCAGAAGGCAATGTTGGTTGAATGAATAAGTCTGCCAGGAGGCGATGAGTCAAGCACTTTGAGCAATCCAAATGACGGGCTACTGTGTTATATAAGAACTTTCCTAAGTTACCTTTACCAGAAATCACATTTGCCTGCTTGCTTGCAGTTCCAGTCTGCATGAGACTCGATTGTAAGAAAGAAATAACAGCAAAACAATCTATTATTTGGATTATTATTAATATTTTATAATACATTATAAAAGTACTTTTTTACACTATTATAAGTTTTGATAGGTACATCACAGTATGCGTACAATGATTGATCAAAATGATTACATTTGGATTCAATTACACATAAGGGATCCCTGATGAAAATAATAAAAGTATTGAGAAAGAACGCTTTTTATGACAATTTAGAAATTCAGTCAATATATATTAATATGTTGCTACATTCCTAGCACAAAATGTGATTTTATTTGTATTTTGTCCTGTTACTTTTTCTGATTACTGTGACTTGGGAGGGGGGGTATATCATACTTTGTACTCTGCATCATTAGCCCATTGCGTTGGTATCCTGTGATAATTGTCACACTTATTATGAGATTGTGACACTGAATGAATATGTTGGCCACTGATGATGGTGTTGTTATTTTGTCTGGTAGTGTTGTATTGTCATCACATAATGAGACAGATAGTTGGCCTCTCACCAGCAGGCCAATTACGCACAGTGTTTTCGTTCTATTATACTACGTGTGCTTGGTGAAAGGTTAGAGGACCCATGTGTTTGCCAGGCCACTTTCTCCCGATGGAATGGTCAGTCTGTTTGCATTAGGTAGCTGCGGACAACAGTTAGAAGAACATGGCAGAGTTTCCAGATCTCCAAACTATTAAATAACATGACCTCTCAGGACATAACCCCTCAGGACATACCCCGTCTGGACAAAACCTTCTGAAGGACATAACCCCTGTGGACATAATCCCTCTGGACAAAACCTGTCATGCGTATAACTCTTCATGGATATGTTGCTGTCCTTGTCCCCTGCTGTACCGGGGTGAAGATCAGGTACAATCTGAACCACTCACTGTGTTTTTTCTTTCTAATACTTTCTCTCCATCTTTCATCCTCCCCCAATCTTCTCATGTCCCTCCTTACACAGTCCTCCTACCTCAGCTATAGCTTTCCCCTTTCCTGTGTCCTTTGTGTTATTCCCCTATGCTCTCTGCTATTTTTGCTGCATCTATCCTTGCCAAGTGGCCTGTCCATCTCATCTGGCTTCTCAATAATCCTCCTGTTACACTGCATTGCATTCCAACCTCTCTTCTCAGGTCATTCGTCCTTCTTCTGTCTACCCTCTTTGTTCTTGTTATTCTTCTAGCCCAGTTGTTCTCACAAACTTGTAGCTTCTGTTGTTGTCATTCTGTCAATGCCAATCACTCCAGACCATATGTTATGTCTGAAGGGTTATGTGAACCCAACAAGTCATTGGCTGCTAGCTTTAGTTACGTGAGCCAACGTTCCAAAAGCTGTTCATCCACATGCTATCACCATATACATAATATTTATGTGACATTACATTTACATTGCAGATTCCTCTGTTGTGTTTGTGCAAAATGCAATAATTGCATGGAATAAATGCGTAATGACGAATATGCTAAATTCAACTGGTCTAGCCTCATATTTCAGTCGGGACGTGTTTGTCATATATTGCGCCATCTGCGTAATAAAATTCACTGGACAGAATACAAAGGGACAAAACTACATGAGTCAGATCCTGATAACAAAATCACAGTTCGGTCAAAACACAACTTAATAGGCCTTTTTAATTTTCAATGTTGTGCAACCATGAGCTACCAGCAACTCAATTCTACTCTGGCAATAAGGCAACTGAAAATTATTTATTTGTTTAACCTGGGCATGCGCTTCCCTTTAGTTGCATCCAAAATCTGGTACTAGCTCCACAACACCTAAAATATGCTGAAACTGTAGCCACAATGAAAAACTTAAATGATAAATTAAATTAAAGGATAACTGTTAAAATATATTTCTACCCTAAGTCTTCAGCACTCCCTAATTTTGATGGAGACTTGCGTGTCCATAATAATTATATAATGTGTAACGATTCTGGTGTGTTGTGCCTCTGTGCTCCATGAGAATTTATTTCCTATAGAAGTTTATTATTATTATTATGAACTATAGAATTTTTTTTTTTTTTTTAAAGATATTTGATTACTGTCCTAATACAGGGATAAGGATCTGATGCATATTTTAAGTGAAATAAATGGTTTCTTATTGGGTTGGATTTCTTGATCAAGTCATGTCTGTGTGAATGTGAGTGAACGGAGCAGTTAATCGAGGGCGTGTGTCTCACTGTCTTGTGCAGCCAAGCGCCAGATTCTAGGTCTAATCAGGCGTGTATCAGGGCTAATCAGGCAACCTTCACACTGCCTGCTTATTCACCTGGTGCTCAAATCCTGCACGCAAAATTAAAGTCTCTTCTTCGTCAACATAGTACATGCCGGTGCAGTTACGTGTGTGTGTGTGTGTGTGTGTGTGTGTGTGTGTGTGTGTGTGTGTGTGTGTGTGTGTGTGTGTGTGTGTGTGTGTGTGTGTGTGTGTGTGTGTGTGTGTGTGTGTGTGTGTGTGTGTGTGTGTGTGTGTGTGTGTGTGTGTGTGTGTGTGTGTGTGTGTGTGTGTGTGTGTGTGTGTGTGTGTGTGTGTGTGTGTGTGTGTGTGTGTGTGTGTGTGTGTGTGTGTGTGTGTGTGTGTGTGTGTGTGTGTGTGTGTGTGTGTGTGTGTGTGTGTGTGTGTGTGTGTGTGTGTGTGTGTGTGTGTGTGTGTGTGTGTGTGTGTGTGTGTGTGTGTGTGTGTGTGTGTGTGTGTGTGTGTGTGTGTGTGTGTGTGTGTGTGTGTGTGTGTGTGTGTGTGTGTGTGTGTCTTTGTACAGGGTTGCATGCAGGAATGTTATTGAAACTATATCTGGAGTTGTCAGGATTGGCTAAAATTGGACTAACTATGTAATTTGTTTAATGTTGTTATGTAACAGTTGTATTCATTAGCTAACCAAAGGATGGTAGACTTGATTAACTTGGTTTAAATGACAAGGGTTTCTAATGATACATCATGACATGGTACAAAACATGTCTCCTAGTGCAGAGAAAATCTTGGTGACTGACACATTTTTTATTACATAAATATTTCACATGCCCGACCAATGCTGCAACTGTAGATTTTTATTAAGATGTAATTTTTGTATTTTTAGATGTATTTTGCGGCTTACATTGCATAATCATGTAACTAATACACTTACAGGCAAACACTTATCTAGATTAAGATCTTGTGTAAAACCTCTTTTTTTATAGAAACCCTCATGTGATAGCAGCTTTCCAAGAAACAGTTATGAATGAATTAAATACACGTTTGTTGTAATATATTTGATGATGTCAATAATTTCAGTATAAAAACTCATGAATGTACAGTCCATCATAACTATGAAACATATACGTGCATACATGGGGTATCGTTGAGGGTTTTTAATGTAGGTGGGTTTAAAATTGACATGTATTGACCGTGTTCCGAGTAATAGAATACGCTAGGAGAATGAAATCACGACCAGATCATACTTGGTCCCACTATATATGTTGACAGAACACATGTTTATGTGAGAAATTAAGCGGCAACAGCGGAAGATTGGCTTCAGATTGACACCGAGTTGATCTGCATTGATTGAAACATGTTTGTCAAGGCATATATTGGTGACTACTGTGGCAGCTCAAGCCCTGTCCCTTGGGTGATGTAGTAATCATGTAATGGCACCCATAAATCAACAACTCTTAATCTACAGAAACACATCATGAAACAAAATACTGACCCACAACACAAAGCTTTGTGCTTGCCCAGAGGGCGGGCGAGAGCATATGAAGTATAGAACCAAATTGTCCCGTAGCGATTTAGCCGTAGCAGTTGATTAAGATATGAAGATTGAAGAAGTAATCCTGCGTGGATTGCTACTTTGACATCGGAGTAAACTCTTGGGAGGATTACTAGAGCTTCTTCCTGCCGTGTGGTTGGATGCAGGAGATCACGAGAAATCAGGGGATGAAGTGTTGGTGGATGGAAATCAAGTCACAGGAAAAGTCACAGAAATAAAGTCACAGTTTAGGCTTGGAAAAGGTCATCATAAAATTCACATTATTTTATCTGAAGACCATAAAGTAAATACAAAGTACTGCACATTTTTCCTAATAATTCAGCTCAAATTTTTTTTTATTCAAAATATTAAAAAAACACTAAGCTAGGTACAATCTTGCACATTTTCACAGATCATTGAAAACAAGTGAGATTTATAAGTAACTTCATATCAAAGTTAAGCTCTGAATGTTGTTGTAGTGTCTTTAATGCTAATGACTAGGACGAATATTCCATGTTCATTGCATTCAATCTTTCAACAGATGTTATAAATATAAAGATTGATACTTGTATATTTAAAATCGTAACGTTTTCTGTGACTTTATTTCCTGTGACTTCTTGCATAACTTTATTTCAAACATTCATGACACATTACTAGATCGCAACGTGTGACAAACACTAGCAGGGAAATTATCTGAAAAACAGTTGACATATGGCCACAAAAGATTATTGTTGATTTTACTGGGGTAATATTTTATTTATTTACTGTAATATCTTATTTAGGTTTTTAGTAATACAACACAAAAAATAGTTAATTATCTGCAACATGGTATCATTTCAACAGTGTGGTTAAATACAACACCAATATTAGGAAAACATCATCACATCGATGAATTCAGTGAGGGCTTAAAATATACAGGTTTATTTATATCATACAAAACAGGTAGTACTTGTTTATAAAATACACAAATACAGAGGTAGATACAATGCTGCAGTAATTAAAACTAGACAAAATAGATACTTGTGCTGTCATGGTAACAACATTTTACAATGCTTTATTGAAAATACAGATAACAGCAATGTTCGAACACATTACCAAACAACATGAGAAGAATTCAGATCTACGATAGCTGATGGAGATTTATATAGATGTATTTGATGTCCACTGTATAAGATTTCTCATGACAGAAGAGATTGTAATGAAGAAACATCTGAATATTTAAATAATTGGGAGCAGACTGAGACGGGCAGAGGACGGGTGAGGAGAGATTGGCAGCGGGATGAGAGAAAACAGAAGAGGGAGGTAGGAGATCAGGAAGACCGAAATTAAGATGGCGAGACAGTGTGAAGAGAGATGTTAAGAAGGCAGGGATAAACAGCCATGATTGGGAGGGAATGGTAAAAGATATGAGTAGGTGGAGACGATGTGTTAGAGGGGGAACTTAGTAAGGGATGAGACTCCCTCATGGAATGTAATTGGAAGAAGAAGGCTTCGGAAGAAAGTTTACTTGGTAGCGTTTACTTCTAATAACCGCCATCAAAGCGTTCTAGGTGGTACTATGCGGTGAACTTTGTTTGATGAACTGAAGTTTAGTTTTAAATGATTAACTTTTCAACTTAGGTATTTGGAAGCTGGTGGAAGAAGAATTAATACATGAAGCTTGAGATGAAGCCTTTTACTTGCTACATTGGCAGGCCATGTAAATAAAAAATTCCCAGAAACGATATTCTGTAAAAGTCATGATATCTTTAATTTAACATTGTACATTTTCCAGTCAACATATAATAACAACAATAAATAGCTTAGCAAAAACAGTTTCAACAAAATTATGCACAGTACAAAAACAGCAAGACATCGAAACATGCTAGGTACACATGCATACATACATGCACATGTATGTACACACTCGCATGCACGCAAGCAAGCACGCACACCAATGCACGCACGCACGCACGCACGCATGTGCACACACCTGAGTTGAATCAGTTTGGACACACAAAACCACCACTTAAGATATAAACACAGACTGCATTAACAAGCACTTAGAGTGGCATTGACGCCACGGTATAAACATTCTACTTTGAGGAATGTGCTGTTAACATATATACATATCTCTTGTGGCAGGCCGCCAAAAGTTATCTCATTTCTATTCATCTCCAATGTCACTTTCTATAGTTAAATTCAAAGTAACGTGTAGCCACACACAAAGTCACTTAGCTGAAGGACCTCCAAGGTCACTTTGTATGGTAAAGTCATTTAATGTTCTCACTGCCATAGTCACTTTGGGAGTCACCTACATAGTAACTTTATGCAGTCACTCACTTCCGGAATCACTTTGTGTTGTCAGTGTCACTTCCAGAGTTACTTTGGGGAGTTACCTACAGAGTCACTTAGTGTAGTCACTTCAAGAGTCTCTGTATGATAGTCACTTTCGATGATACTTTAATGGCTTATATTGAGAGTTAGTGTAGTCACCTCCAGGATTGTATGTAGTCACCTCTAGTGTCAGTGTATCAAAATAGAGTCACTTCAGAATGTCACCTCTAGAGCCACTTCAGAATAAATTTGAGAGTCTGTTAGTGAGACTTCTCTCTCTGAATGTGTGAGCACTGGCGCTAACATCTGGGGTGAGTTTGTGAGCATCCTGCGTTGGAGTCGTTATGAGCCTCCTTGTTTGTGAGTTTCTGAACAATAGGGATGTGTTGCTGGTCATGTATCGCAGTCGAATGCATCTGATGCAGCCAGACCTGTAGTGTTCGTGTGCTCGACCATGCTTTAGTCTTTGTGTTCGTGTTCGTGCTGGTGCTGTTATCACTCTGCGCGAACACCTTTTCCGTGTGCTGCGAGATCACCTTGCTCGACTTGACGGTTGTGTCGTGAGCGTTTGTCGACTTGGGCATCATCGAGTTCCTGCGCGCCGTTGTGTTGCTGCACTGGCTGTCATCGTATGAGTACTTGTACTGACAGCAGGAGATCTGGTTGAAAATGTGCTTGTACGCATTGCGGAAATCCGCACGGAAGATCCCATAGACAAACGGGTTGACAACGCTGGAAAGGTAGGCGAAGAACGCTGCTGTTAAGTTCGCATATGGTGGAACGGCGCTAGGGTGGGTCATGACGACCTTGAGGAACTTGGTGACGCAGAACGGTGTCATGAAGATGAAGAAGAGGATGACGACAATGAGGAGACTAGTGATGGTCTTTGTCATACGACTGGTGACACGGCGCTGTTTGGGCGTCGTGTCAGTGTTCTGGCCCGATGCCGCCTCCAACTTGTAGGTGTTGGTCGGCATCGCTTGGATCGCGCTGCACTTCTTCGCCTGGCGAATCACGTTCGTATAGCAGAAGACCATGGTGCCACCTGGTACCAGGAAGCAGACGATGCAAGCGATGATGACATAGTATATGGCGGTCTCGTGGCTCCAGTCAACGGCACAAATCACCTCCCAGTAGTCATAGTGGTTCCAGTGGAGCACCACGGGAACGATGGCAAACGCCAAGCCCTGAAACCACGAGTAGCCAATCAGTATGTAGATACGTGACGATGTCATCAGCGTCTGGTACTTGAGCGAATGGATGACAGCGATGTATCGGTCAATGCTGATGAATGCTAGCGTCATCATCGACACTATGATGAGGCAATAGTTTGCGGCGCACGCAAAGTTGCACCACACGAGGTTGACGTCAGTGACATCACCAATTAGCGTCACTAGTGACGTACACATGACGACTGATGCCGTCGTGAGGTCAGTCAGACTCAGGTTCATGATGAACAAATTTGAGACATGATCCCGTAGCTGTGCATTTTTGAAGATGGCGTATATAACGGCAAAGTTACCAATCACCGAAGTCAGGATGATGCATAATAGAATGATGGCCGCTATGGCGATCTCGGCTGTCGATCGGGTCGCCACCAGTTGTGATGTACTCTCTGTTGTATTCGCCACACTGTCATTGTACATCACAGATGGCGTCATCATAGTCGAGTCAATACACACTCATTGCCGAGTCTCATTGTTCACAGCAGCAGTGTGGAAAAGCAGTTAATCCGATTCTGTGATTATTCTCTGTAGATGCAGTTGTTGTTGCCGAGATTTCTGAAAAAGATAATAGTAATAATAAAAAAACATCTACACATAATACGCATATAATTGATCACTACAGATTCTTATAATTGTACCAATACGAATAAAAACAGTTATCATAATGATGCTTACAGCATGGTAAAATTGTACAAATTTATAGATGATTAATTAATTCGGGACATGAATTTTAATCGATCTAGCTAAATAAATTGGTTAATTGTGCATTCTTTCTGTAGGTAAATATTTACAAATGTAAGTGGGGGTGCAGGGTTACCCTTCATGCAGTTGACCTGTTTCATTATTTTGCCTGGATATTTAATAAAAGGTCTGCAGTTAAAAAAAATTCATAGGTTGTTTCATATTTGTAGCCAAATGTATGGTCAGCATCGTTGTTAGGACCCTGTTATCAAACATTCCACACACACAGCAAGGATGCAGTTTTATGTTATCTATTACACTAACAGACAGCGACATAATCATAGAAAACGTCTAGGTTTTTGGCAGCAATTTTTTAGCAGCAAGACGTGATTAATGACGCACACGTTATCGTGTACACAGAGAAACCAGTGTATCTGCGTCCCAATCGCTACTTTATCAGGTTGGAGTAATTCACTTTATTTGGGCAATAATTATGTGAAGATTTGGAAGCACCTCTCAGAGTGGCTTCATTTGATGCTAATCAATCGCCAGTGTATGTATGCCATGGCCGATTCATTTGGTAATCAGCTATTTAATGAACACTGACTGCTCTGAAGGTCTGGATAGGTCTTGGGGAAAGGTTGCGGTGTGGGCCCAAATTGTGGGCAGACACCTGGGAAAGTGGGAAAGCTGATTGTTACATCCCTGTGTGGGTGTTTACATAACCACAAGAGGGTTCCTATTGTCCATCCACTAATGTGTTAACGTTGTGACGTAGCTACAAAGCACGTAGGCATTGTTTGGGAGAAAATGAAAATATTGTCGTATTTCACAAATCGGGTACGTGTTCTCTTTATTTCTACACATTTATGTACACAAGTGTAATAGCAATAATTTGTCCTTATCAGGTGCTGTGTCCTTTCTGCATACCATGTACTGCCACTTCTCTCTGTGTTGTTTTCTCACTATGCCTTCATACTTCAACTTCCCATCCATGCTTTACTGTCGTCCATCCATGTCTTATTAACACATTTTGTCTTTTAAAGAAGTTATTGTAGAGATGACCCATGTGAAATATACCATGCTGCAGCTATACTGCTACAGGTAGAGTTACTCTCAGCAGTTTCCAACCAACACAGTGTTGGGGAAGTCACTAGATCTGTGTGCATTTAGATAGAAAAACCTTGTGAGTTGAACTAGACAATGGGCTTAAGTGGTAATCTCAGGACACAATATCTCATGAGTGTTGGTCAGTCTCTGATATAACAGGACAGTGTGTCTGATAGATAGATAAAGAAAGTTAAGGTTTTATAGTTAGGTCTTTTATTGTTGGTGTAATTGTAAAAACTGTTGATTTGTGGATAACGATGACAATCAAATACTGTTACTTAAGCCAACGTCATTTATTTGATAGATTTTTCGTAATTTTCCCCCAATTTTGATAGTATGACTGCTAATTCTTGCAACGAGGGATTTACAAAGTGCCATTGATCAAAGTGTCAGCAGGTCAGCATTGAAGACATTCCAAATTGTCAACCTTTATAAAAAATAAATGTCTAAATGTCAACAGTTGCCAACTTAGTGCTTAAAATGTTACCAGTATAGGCATAAACAAGGAGATCAGCAATATAATTTCGGGAAGGGAGATACAATTGGAATTGGCGTATATGGAGTAGTTAAATTCTTCTGACGTTTGTAATATATATTTTGCCGAAGGGTAGTTATTAATATGTAGAGTAGGGTGGTAAATATGTCTTCTGTTTCTTAATGCAGTGACCTATAGTTGTTTGTATCCACATTGACCTTGAAGTTCGGGGTAACGCTGACATCAATATTAGTCCCTCGATTTCGGTTCCCCTTCTCTGTCTTTCTAATCTCCCTTACAATATATAAACATGTTATTGAAACTTGTTATTGAAATTTGCTGTGCCCTACATAGCTGAAGATTACATATTCCGACGTTCTAGTCTCTGGTAGTCATTTAAAACTCCCTCTGCACTTGGTTTTGTTACTGTTGGTTTACTCAACTTGAATTAGGCTCATACTTGTTCACATCCATAATTTGTTTAATAAAAGAGTATACTTTAAAAAAAATCATTGAGAAGGTTTGACCTTTATCTTTAGTTCGTGTAACTTGTGAAAGTTTGAATAACTCAGTTTATGTTTTAAATAGTTGAACCACTCTCTCGTTTTGTCATGTTTTGACCATGTCCAGTAAAAAAAAAAAAATGTTGCCCATTTATAAACTAATTAGCAAGTTTGTGCAAATGAGCTAGCCTGTGGTAATCGATATTAGTAACCTTAATTATTTTGGAAAATTAGAAAATCAAATTGATGAAGGCCCTTTAAATCTGAATCCAGAATCCTAGCAAATAACTCAGAATGAAATGTTAGTCATACAATATTATGTATGATTAATATAGATGCAGATATTCAGTGTAATCCCATTTTAGAATTGTTGTTAGGTATTTTAACGATTACTGAATCTCGGCGGCCAACAGTGTTGATAAACAATGCTAATGAGTTACTAGTAATAGTTATGAACTTTTTACGTTGACGCTGGCTGGTGTATTTTTATCACTTAAGTGTGTGTTCAGATGTCGGCCCCTCTCGACATTGACACTGCGGATGTTTAACATTTCTGACAGGTCCCATTTGAATGTGTGGGCAGGCGTTTTTATAGGCAGTTCATGAATTACACATCGCATAATATGCTATGGGGATATTACAACTTGGCTTTCAATAACGCCAAAACAAAAATAATTTTTTAGGCGACAACATGTAACTTAATTACTTTGTTGTTATTTGTCTGCTCTACTTTCCAATATGTCCGGGGTTAGATTGCCTCAGTACTGGTCGACAATTTCTGTTTTTATTTGTCTTTCCCCCTTGCTGATCTTGGACTGCAGTCTCCACCAACCATCGCTACTTCCCCCTATCTTTTGCTCTTGTTCTCCACACCTCCAAGTCCCTCCAAATAGCTATTTACACAATCCTACCAATTCCTACCATCACCCTCTAGCAGTTGGATGCTAGAGAGGATGATGATGTAAGTGAAGCAACATGCCAGTGGCCAGAGCTTAAACCATCACCCCCTCTACCATCCAATGGATAATATACATTCATAATAATATACATTCATATTCTTATAGTCTAACAAGCCCTACAACATATGCATATATTGACTAAAATAACTTACTTTTTACCTCCACAGAGAAATGATCTAGTCTGAGTTTTTAACAAAAATGTGGTGTTATTTGTTGCACTACTTAGAATACTTAGTCTTTGGTCATGTCAACAGTACTCCTGTTGTAAGAACCCAAGAGTGGTTACTTGTCCGTGAATGGATAGACGATCTGCTTTCTTGGTTGTTGATATTGTACATAGTTAATATGTACAGTCATTATTACTAGTTTTACTTGTTGATATTAAATATGGGTTACATCAAATGTATCACTGACCTACTTTCGGGTTGTGTTTCTGCTGGCAGAAACATGATAAAATACCCAATATAGCACCATACGTCTTGGTATTAAGTGGACAAGCATGTAAATTAAATCACAAATTAAATCGATATTCATGTTTGCCAGGCAAGTGAGACCGATAAAAAAATGCATGTCTTTATGGAAATGAGAATTATATTTACATAATTCGTGTTGTTGTGTGTGAAACTGCGAACAGATTTGGGAGCATTCCATGTAGCTTATATATATATACACCATTAGGAGTCAATCTTCCTTCTCCTATTTAGCTTGAATTGGGTTCTGTGATTATCTTGTAATCCTTACCCATCCTTTTGATGTCTGTGCTATTGTTATTGACACTGCCAGAGTCCTATCTCACTCTTTTGATGTCCTCTCTAGTGTTCCTGACACTGATGCCAATTACCTTGATTGTTATCAATACCTATCCTGAGTCTAAATCGATACATCTCCACAGCAGGTTTATATACTTCTACACCCATGCCTGAAGTCTGAAGACCACCTCAAAGTACAAATCTATGGATAGCCCTTAAAATTGCAAGACTTCTTTGTATTTTAGCTAGTTTCATTTGGATGAAAACATTATTTTTAAATTGTGTTTTTACAGCCTGTTACAGGAAACTGCCAACCGTCTTTTCCTCTGAATTTTCAGTCTAAAAAAGTCATTGTACAATTTTTTTGTTTTAAAGTCTGGGTGGTATATTTACCCAGCTTGTGTGTTTGTACATCTGTCACATGTGTTTTAGCGTGCAGCATAAAACACGCTATGCCAAACCATACTCGCCCTTCATTGCTTTCAGTTTGTGTCTGACAAGAACAGATTACCAGACCCTTTGAACCGCCATACTTGTCTTAAAACATAAAAACCTTACACTCACCTCCAATGCCAGTGGCTACTTTTCCTGTTTCCAGCTGTTACGCTCGTCAGTGTTATGCCGGTCGATGGTCAAGTACTCATACACAAGGAGATGATCCACTTGAGTACTCATCCCAGCTTCTCATGTCATTCTGAATGCTCCAGACCCTTGGCACAGCTTTAGTAGCCCAGTGACATTGATATGCTAATGAAGTGACAACTCCTGCCCCAGGGTAGGGGTGTTCAAAGCCAAGTGTGTTGACATGTTGATGTGGTCACACTTCCTGAACCCAGCACACAATATCAACAGTGCTGCATGTGCTCCTGCCAGTGGCTGAGTGTCTACTGTTGTGGAGTTGTTGCTAGGTGCAGCCATTCACAGGCGCTTACTGGCGATAGGCTCACAGCGGCAGCAGGAAAGCTGATGGACAGATAACAGTTATTTTTTGATGTGCTGTGACAGTAGCTATCCGCTTGTAGGAAAGGTTGTCTAGTTACTTGATATTGTTTCAGACACAATAATTATTTCCAGTGTTACATATATGCAGTGGGCGACCGTATGTACAGCAAATTGTGCTAACGTAAAACATACATACTGTATTTTATTGATAGAAATCATGCATGTAAAACATGGAATACATTATGTTATCTATGATCTTATTTTTGTGGTATTATCTTGGGCTGGAAACGAGATAATAGAAGTACAATACAACACAATACAATACAACTTTGTTGATCCAAAAATTGCACGTCTGCCGTCAACTCTAGTGCATAAAAACAAAATCAACACTAGCACTCATACATGAAAAATAGTAACATAAACAGGTATTTTATAACAGTACCAGCTCAATTCAAGCATTCACTAAGCAATCATGCAAACCAATTATTATAACTTAGTTTAAATATCACATTTACACACCCACACACTGTGCATTGAAGACGGTAGCCGGAGCAGCAACATCAGCATCTGTCTGTCTGTGTGTGCATTGAAAATATGTATTGCAGACAGTATGTGATGAGTTCTTATAGCGTGTGGTTCTAGTGCGTGGAGCTTTGTATCTGTTACTCCTGTCTATCCGTTTGCTATCAAAAATTCTGGTCTGAGTGGGTGGGTATCGTCTGCCAAAATCATCTGTACTCTGTCCAGTGTAGACTTATGTGTGAAATCTCCCCTATTACATCGTTATACAAGGTGTTTTAATTACATTACAATCCATTTTAGCCTACTGCTATATGCATAACTAAAATATTAATAATACAGAAAATTCCAAAAGCTATTGTAATAAACATATTAACACACCTCCGCTTCTGTTACTCCTGGTTTCAAGATATTGTAAGAGTTGCATTTATCTCTGCATCAACTTAGTGACTTATAGAAGCAATAACCAAGGGTTGTCTTCATTGGCTGATCAGTGTTTTATGTTAGTTAGCCCAATAGGTGCTTTTACAAATTACGTAATTTCTGGAAATGTTTCTTACCCGATGTACGGAAATTACATAATGTTGTATGACAGCCCTCTCGTGGTTCAGGTTGTATCTAACCAACAGAAAGAAGTCAGTTCTCATCCAGGGAGCATCATCCAACTGTCAGTGTCTGGACTTTGGGATACCCCAGGGCTCTGTGCTGGGGCCTATATTGTATTGTGTCTACACCCTACCGCTGGGGGATATCATTGAGTTTCACCTGTACGCAGGTGACAGCCAACTGCTGCTCACCTTTAACCCCGCATCTTCCCAGTAAGCGCTTGACGCTATGGAGAGGTTCATCGCCGAGGTCAGGATCTGGATGGCTTGTAACTTCGTAAAACTGAATGACAACAAAGCGGAGTTTGTTGTGGAACTAACGAGCAGCTCGCCAAAGCAGCCGTGACAGACATCTCCATTGGGGAGAGCACTATCTCGGCAATATTGAAAGCGAGGAATATTGGTGCAATTATTGACTCAAACTATGGACTGCAGGGACATGTAAACATGTCGGCCAACTTACTGCCATCTCCGGAGCATCGGGAAGAACCGAAAATACCTGGATGTGAGTGTGTGGCCCAGATAGCCACCCACATTGTAGGCATGACAAAACTGAACTACTTGAATGGATTACTACATGGCCTTCCCGGATGGCAGCTAGCCAAGTTACGATAACTGCAGAACACAGTGTCACCCATTGTTTCCCCTGGCCCTAGATGATCTCATGTCACACCAGTCCTAGGTGCACTGCATTGATTGCCTGTGAGGTATCTATGTGCAATTGAAATTGCTCACACTGACCTACAAGGCAATCCTAGACTCATCCTACACTAAAGCCCTGCTGGTGCAGCACAATTGGAGAAGATCATTTTGGTTTGAGAACAGGTTGCTGCTGAGCGTGCCTATATTAAAGATGAAAATGTGGGACAGAGCCTTCTCTGTGGTTGCACCCACACTGTGGAACAACATACCCCTATCCTATTTAAGGTATTTTTACTTATTCTCTATGATTGTCAGCGCCTTTGAGCAGATTTGTTATCCGGACACGGCGCTCTGTAAATGCTTTGTAATAATAATACTAATTCGCTAGGCTCCATCCACGGATGTATTCAAAAGACAGTTAAAGACATACTTGTTTTGTAAGGCATTTTAGAACAGTTTTAATTATTTATGACATGTATAAGACACCTATATTGCAATGTTCATAGATAGTCAGGGTTGGGGTCAATTATAATTGTAATTCGTAATTGTGTAATTAATTACAATTATGGTGTAATTGTAATTGAAATATTTAAAAGTATCGTGATTGTAATTGTAACTGACTTGGTGTGTGTGTGTGTGTCGCCTTAATTGTTCAATTACAATTGAATTTCTTTCCCATAGTTTCTCCAATTGTGGGTGAAACTCCCAGAACTGTTTTTTTTATTTCATTATGAAAACCAAAGCTGTTTCCCTCTGAAATCACCTTCCCTCTCATACTCCTCATTTTTGAGTGTGTTATAGTCAGACAGTGACTCTTTCTGGTGAACATGGGCAGATAACAGTTGTCTGTCTGTCCTACCACAGTCCTGGCACAGTCATGTTGATCAAAGCATTTAGCAGTGTCTTTCCAAACAATCAGTCACCCATGGACAGACACAGTGCCAACTAGTCTTTATTTGCCTTATTGACTTGGCACATTGGAAGCACTGATAGAGAGATAAAAACATGGCTTCTCTTCCATTGGGGAGGGCATATAGAGTTGACCCATTGAAGCACTAGCTGTAGCAGGCTTCAGCAATTTACAAGTGTCAAGTAGGAGGCCAAGAACAAGTGATAGGCCTGTGGTCCAGTGCTACACACAATAGCTGTACTAACTGTAATTTAGTTAAATAAGGCTGTGCACTAACATTATCCTTTCACTGTGGAATTATTTTCTAGTAAGCTTGAGGGCAGCAAGGTGCTGAGAAGCCAATTCTGTGGTAATGATATAAATGTGGGATGATCTGAGATATGTCATTATTTCTGTTTATATTATTTTAAGCGAAAAAAATCCATTGTAATTGACAATTATAATTGTAAATGACAATTATAATTGTAATTGAATATATTTTGGGACGGTAATTGTAATTGAAATTTGAAATGCAAAATAATTGTAATTGTAACTGAAAATTATCCAGTCATGTAATTGTAACTGTAATTGATCAATGTAATTGAACCCAACCCTGTAGATAGTTCTGTGTGTGTTTATTTTATTTAGAGTTGCTTTGTAATTGATATTTATATATATTTATATAATGTATATATCTTAGACCTCTAATTTTAATTTACCGTAGTTTTTTTATATAGAAATATACTAGTTTTTTATGTTTTAAGGTTTTTTAGTATGTATGAATTGCTTTAATTAATTTCTAAAGCGCCTTTAAGCAGTTTAGGCTGAAAAGGGCGCTATATAAATATACATATTATATTATTAAAATATATATATATATATATATATAAATATACATACCGGGTATTATTATTATAGGACATTGAAGGAAGCCATACATTTTAGTAGCATCATATTGTCACAAAACTTACCGACTTGGTTTAAATGTCAGTCATCAGATGATGCACGGATTAAATATCACAGGACAGTCAATCATTGTCATAGGGCATAGTGTCACTGTCAACAAAATGACATCACAGATTTAATTTGACTAATTATTATTGTACCTATTAAACACACCCATTTATGGCTACTGAGCGAGCTTGTCTGCCTCTACGTGCCTACCAGGTCCCTTCGGTCAGCGGGAAATCGTCAACTTGCGAGACAGCGAACAAGATGCAAAGTCGGAGACGCGAGTGTTATGGCAGCAGCTCCGGACCTCTGGAACGATTTACCCACATCAATGCGTGAACTAACCAGTGAAGCAGCTTTTAAAAGCGCATTAAAAACACTATTTTAATCTATATTTTAACTCCAGCAGCCGCAGCTGTCCCGGATTTGCGGAGTAAACTACTTGTTTTAAATGCATGTAATGAACACTGATACTTTTAAGAGCACTTTTAAACATTCTCTTTTAATCAATATTTTTACTGCTACTATGACTTTTAGACTTGGCGTTAAGCTTTTATCAATTACCTTTTGTTTATATGACACGATAATACTAATATTTAAATATATATATATATACATACATTTTTTTAATTCATTTTTTTTACTTAATTAATTACTGTTTTGATTCATTACTATTTTACATGTAAAGCGCCTTGAATAGTTTCTTACTAGAGTTGGCGCTATATAAGTATATTTATTTATTTATTATTTATTTATTTACTGCTTTGTGCAGTCAAGAAAACACATTACAAATAAAATAACAAACCGAATGCAGTGATATTAATTTTTGACATGTTGTATTTGATGTTCCAAGATTCTGACTGAACCCAGTGCCACACATTTAGACCTTGGCGTGATATATAACAATCATCTGTCATTTACGTTTGGAATCAACCCAGAAAGATCGCAGATCTTCAGTTCCAGAAATATGCCATGCGTGAAGTGCACTGCTAGAGGCTTGTGAATGATTTCTCAGAACACCCCTTGTATTCATTTAATGGCTTGTCAAGCAACAAACATCGCCAATGTTTTCATTAAATTCCCATGTTCACTCCCGTGTCCGTGCATCAGATGGCGCACTGTATGTTCCCCATGCCAAGATAAATTAACCGCATTATATAAGATATTGCTTTATAGGGTAATTATTTTTATTACTTATTAACAAGATCAAACAGTGACCGAATTTGTCAGAAAATTAATTTAAGGCTCTTATTTTCAGTTGGTATATTAGCATTCATTGTGTAATATGGGTAATTTAGGAAGTTTAATTACATATACAAGTTAATGCTTATCGTGAGGCGTGAATTACGTTTTGTTAATTACCCAGTTTACCTACTTGCAATTGATTAGATGTAATCTTAAATTAATTACTGGGTATCTTAAATTAACAATAACAGGAATTAATCATAATAACAAAAGAACTGACACCGCATTTAAATGAATGCAACAATATGATGACATATTTGCCAGTAAGGTCAGTTTGTTGTAGGTCACATAGGATTAGGATAACGCTAGGATTATGTCAGTTACACTGATAAAAGTATATATGCCAGTGGATTATGTCAGTTACACTGATAAAAGTATATATGCCAGTGGATTACGATATTGTAATGTGTATTTGGTAACAAAAAAAGCTAATTACATGGAAACACTATTCACGTGGTGTTGTGCTGATCATAATGATTTTTGTAAATCTCATCTGTTGCTGATGTCTGTTGTGAAAATGGAGAATATGAATTTGTGCGCGTGTACATGTTTATGATGTTTATATTCTCACCGTCGTTCGACTGGCCAGTTACTCATTCCCAAAGTCACCGATCAAGTGGAATCTTTTCACAGTTGTTATTTCCTTGATTTTGATTTGATCGGAATTCATTTATCACCATGGTTGAAATTAAAGTACATTTCCTATACAGTGTTGGCTTGATTGGATGACATTTGTCTCTCCTCTATCCAACTGTGTTTGCATCCGTTTGTCACAGATTGAACTATTTAACCATCATTTCAGGATATCATACTTAATCGATATACCATCAGGTCAGAGTGCCTACTTTGTGTGGGATTCAATGCCATTGCCAGCTGCTGAGTCATAATAATAATTTCAATAATGGCTGTTACAGTCATAGTGGTCGTAAAATATTGGTAAAGATCTCCATCAAGTTGGGAGATAATCTACTGATTCACATTTTCATAACACACAACAGTTATACTCAGTGTTTCAGTAACCACCATTTGTCATGGTCAGGAAATGAACGCGGGAACAAATTTAACAATGAAACAAGTACTGTTGTATACTCAGATAATTTCAATCATCGGGTCATAAAACTACCACTCATCTGTTAGTTCATCTGCAGTAAAAACCTCATTAAATCAGATCCGGGAATCTTAGTAACATAAAATGCCTTTGAACGACTGATTGTATATGAAATAAAGATTGTTACTTGAGAAAGTGGCATGTGTAAGTAAACATGTTTAGTGTGATCACTATTTGCTGTCCCTTCAGTCGTTTCACAGGGCTAACCACAGACAGATTAATAAAGTGCACTCTTCATAAGCCAGTGACTTCCATAATGGTGTCTATTACACTTTGTGAGGCAACCTTAATCCTTCTTAAATGTGTCTTACTGCTAATTTCAATTCCCTCAGACCTACATCGTTTAGTTGAACTTGACTTGGTTTTATTTTAGGACAGGTAGCCACTGCAAGTTATTGGTATTATTCTGATGATGTAATCCTGCTGTTTGATCCTGCAATGTAAACCTCAAAGACCACCTGCTAGTGTTGACTTTCACTGCTAAAAATGTATTACTTTAACACAGGACAGTATTTTTGTGTTAGAAAAATAAATGCCATGACCTGCAGGAAATTTGTTTCATCTTGAATTCATATTTACAAACTAATTTAACATATTACAATACAGAAAAAGGTCCAGCAATGGGTTACACTTAATGTTTTTTGGACTATTTCTTAGCAGAATTTTGAAGAAAAAAAATATTTTGTTACATAACAATAACTTAGACTGTCCATGTCCATAAATGGGTTATGCGTGCGCATAATTTGAGAGGTCCGCAATACAGTTATTTAGTATCCTATAACTAAATATTAGTATCCTAAATAAGAGATACGTTATAAGAGTTTGATTTTTATTTCATACTTGTTGACTCAACATTGTTTCATATCACTCAATGGTTTAATGTGTACCGGGCTACTGTCATTGTCAGTATGTGCTACAGCAACTGCAGATTGGATGAATACTTTGACAGAAGTCAAGAGTTCCAAATGAACCATAGTCTGCCAATAATTGGTGCGTAACGTGCTTTGAGCAGTACCAGGGAGTAGATACCGCACTACATAATGACAACCATTTTCATGATTGGACGTCTACTTGGGCATCCCTTCAGCATGTTACAAGGGATGTCCCTAGTGCTGATTGCCGCCGAGTATAGTTTTTTTTCCATGGTTGAGAAGCGTTACTGCGGCAGGCACGCTACAAGGATGCAACCCTTTAGTTGATTACTAGAGATTTAACAGACTCTGAAACCCAATAGTTTTTACCACGGTTTACAGAAGACTCATCAGCACATAATCAAATATATCTGTAGGTTTATGATACAATTTCACCGATACAAACTAAAACACACTGGATATTACAAGGTGGATTTTTTCATACAGATCAGATGTATGAATTGACCCAGAGTTTGATATCATTCACGTCTTTGGCGATACATCGCACATACATAGTCGTATACACATGATTATGTACATGCATCTGAATATGCTACACTGCATATATAGACATATAGATCCAGCTGTAGGTCTACCTACAGCTGGATCTATATGTCTATGTATGCAGTGTAGCATATTTAGATGCATGTACATAATCATGTGTATACGACTATGTGTATACGACTATGAAACAAATTTATTATCTTCTACTACCGGTACACTTAATAGGAGAGACGATGGATATAATTGTTCATAAGTCACTACCACAGAATAGGTGATTAGATATTTGAGCTGTTTTGGCGCACCTTACATTCATGCATGATTTGGAATAGGAAACAGCAGTTAGTAGACACATAGCCATAGGCACATAATGGCTTACTGCCTTCTTCGTAAGACAGACGGTGGTGAACAAACTGCACAAGTTTGACACACCGATGGATGTTAAGTCATACCTCGTACAACAGTCGGACACTGTTTTTACAGTACTACAACCCACAGTTAATCAGTGTTATAATCCAATATTGACCAACTATGTGTTAGTTTCCATGTCTTTAACAGTGAATCAAGAGTTGATTTGATTCATCCGGTGTAGCTGTACATATTAGCATGATGGAATCATACTTCACAAATCGGTAACACCAGGAATATATTTGTTTCAAGGTAAAGGGACAACTGACTATTGTCTCTAGACACAAGAATATATAATACCTGTTGCTGAATTACCTTTCAACATATAGACTTGACGATTCATCACTCATATGGCAGAACTAAAGGCTGGTTTAGTGACTGGTATTGACAAATCTACAGTTCTGTCATATAAACAGGATGATAGAAGTAGAGCAATGAAGTATGCATTTGAACACATTGTTTCAACAAGTATTTACACTCCGGTTGTAAATAACATGATATTAATAATAACAATAACATTACACCCGACAGTAAACATAACACATTTGTGAGGTGTGTTATTTCCGGAAATTCACAACACTGGTATATCCTATGGTTGGAAAGTGCCCCCTGGTGGAAACACATTTCCCATGTATCCAATGCAATACTACACTGCACTAATATTGCAGAAGATATGTTTCAGTGGTTTCTTCTTAATTTTTCAAGATAGTGGACGTTCTCCATCCATAACTTCGAGGCAACCACTGAGTCGCCTTTCAACCATGTGTATAGAAATTAACGCTTTTCATGAGCTCAGTAATAACATAGGAAGACATGCTGACACATTACAGGGCATCCCTGGTATCAGCAGTAATAACATAGGAAGACATGCTGACACATTACAGGGCATCCCTGGTATCAGCAGTAATAACATAGGAAGACATGCTGACACATTACAGGGCATCCCTGGTATCAGCAGTAATAACATAGGAAGACATGCTGACACATTACAGGGCATCCCTGGTATCAGCAGTAATAACATAGGAAGACATGCTGACACATTACAGGGCATCCCTGGTATCAGCAGTAATAACATAGGAAGACATGCCGACACATTACAGGGCATCCCTGGTATCAGCAGTAATAACATAGGAAGACATGCTGACACATTACAGGGCATCCCTGATATCAGCAGTAATAACATAGGAAGACATGCCGACACATTACAGGGCATCCCTGGTATCAGCAGTAATAACATAGGAAGACATGCCGACACATTACAGGGCATCCCTGGTATCAGCAGTAATAACATAGGAAGACATGCCGACACATTACAGGGCATCCCTGGTATCAGCAGTAATAACATAGGAAGACATGCCGACACATTACAGGGCATCCCTGGTATCAGCAGTAATAACATAGGAAGACATGCCGACACATTACAGGGCATCCCTGGTATCAGCAGTAATAACATAGGAAGACATGCCGACACATTACAGGGCATCCCTGGTATCAGCAGTAATAACATAGGAAGACATGCCGACACATTACAGGGCATCCCTGGTATCAGCAGTAATAACATAGGAAGATATGCCGACACATTACAGGGCATCCCTGGTATCAGCAGTAATAACATAGGAAGATATGCTGACACATTACAGGGCATCCCTGGTATCAGCAGTAATAACATAGGAAGACATGCTGACACATTACAGGGCATCCCTGGTATCAGCAATAATAACATAGGATGACATGCTGACACATTACAGGGCATCCCTGGTATCAGCAGTAACTTTTCCACTAGTTTCCAAAGACTTTCGTTAATAGTTGCCATTGACAAACACATTACCTCCAGATTATTCTAATTTAGGAATCATTTTTTCTGTGGAAAGTAATTGGCAACGTAAAAGATGTTAGCAAGAATGGCATATTCGTCAATGGAATTTACATAAGCACACTAATCGCTGACCTACTATTCAATTCTACCCATTTATGGTCATGGACAGGCAAAGTCATTGTTATATAACAAAATAACATTTTGAGTATTAAAATACGTTTTTAGTAAATAACGTACTTACCTGTCCATGTCCATCAAAGCTCCCTCCCACCTTCCCCACTTACAGGTGCTTTGTACATTAGATTGCGCAAATAATTGAAAGCACTGCACATGTCATGTAGTGGTGCATTGTGGACTGGGATAGGGGGCTCTAGTGGTAGTGGGGGGTCGTCTAAAATCTTGGAGGAACTCTTATTTAGGACACTAAATAACTATATTGCGGACCTCTCAAATTATGTGCGTACATAACCCATTTATGGACAGGTAAGTATGTTATTTACAAAAGCATATTTTAATACTTAAAATTTGAACTTGAGCATGACGTTCTGTCTGATCACCCCTCCTCCAGTGCTCGGCTAACTCACAACCTTTTGTTCTTGACTCCGAACAATTTGGCATGTCTGGAGTTCGTTTTGAGCACTCACATTGAACAGTTTTATTGTAGTACAACATATACCCATTCCTGTTTTTGAGTAATATCATGTTTCCCACTTGACTGTGGTGAAAAAATTGTTAATGTTTAAAATGTGGATTGATGTTGACATTTGGAGAGTGCGTTCTGTATCAAAATTGCAATACTAACTAGTGTGTCTGTTTGCCACCAGGTGGTGCTGCTGCTGCAGAAGACAAACAAGGACTGGTGGAGCATCCGCAAGGCGACAGGTCAGGAGGGTTATGTTCCAGCCAACTACGTGCGTGAGGTTGACCCTAAGGTCATCCGCAAGGTCGTGAAGCGACCGTCTCGCGTGCAGGTGAAACAGCCAGTGAAGAAGACAGGATACAGGAAGGAAACAGTGGTGAAGAGGAGGAAGAAAGCAAAGGGCGGGACAACACTTCGACGCACGCCGTCAGGTAGGTGTCAACAGGTGGCAGCACGTGTGTTTGTGTTGTCAGTGACGTGTCGTCGGTTTTGCTTTGCAAGTGTGTTGTGTCCATGTTGTACTGGTGCTGTCGTTGTGCTGTTTTGGTAGTATAGAAAATTGTTAACCGTTTAATTTAAGTCGTAAAATTATAAGCTGATTTCACTGTTAACATAAAAGTTTTTTGTTAATTTATACAGTGTTTATAATGGGTAAAATCCATTATAATCTATGAGTGTAACTAGTTGGTATCGTTCCTTTGGAGTGTGTAACGTCATCAAGTTACTGTAACGTATGTTGCCATGGAGTATGTAACAACAAGTGACTAAGTTGTAATGGATGATATTACCAAGTGGCTCTAACAGATGACACCATGAAGTATGTAACATCACCAAATTACTGTAACGGATGATGCCATGAAGTATGTAACATCACCAAATGACTGTAATGGATGATGCCATGAAGTATGTAACATCACCAAATGACTGTAATGGATGACGCCATGAAGTATATAACATCACCATATTACTGTAACGGATGACGCCATGAAGTATGTAACATCACCAAATGACTGTAATGGATGACGCCATGAAGTATGTAACATCACCAAATGACTGTAACTGATGTCATCAGTCTGATGATGCCATGTGTGTAACATCACCAAGTGACTCTAACAGATGATGCCATGAAGTATGTAACATCACCAAATGATTGTAACGGATGACGCCATGAAGTGTGTAACATCACCAAATGACTGTAATGGATGACGCCATGAAGTATGTAACATCACCAAGTGACTCTAACAGATGATGCCATGAAGTGTGTAACATCACCAAGTGACTCTAACAGATGATGCCATGTGTGTAACATCACCAAGTGACTCTAACAGATGATGCCATGAAGTATGTAACATCACCAAGTGACTAACGGATGATGCCATGAAGTGTGTAAAATCACCAAGTGACTGTAATAGTCAGGGATTCCCTTGGAATGTGGAAATGCGTCAATGACGCATTGTACGCTGGAATGCTGCATACTTTTTTGCTGCATGTGCACAAAAGACGCATACAAAAACATGTGAGAGAAATCTGAGAAGATTGACGGGCCCACTTTGACTTTGCTGTTATTAACTATAGTTTTGCCTAAATAATTAAATCATTCCACATCATCCACGGCATTTTTACGGTATAAAATATTGCATCTTAGGCTTTGCCGCGTTTTGAGGCCCAAATAGTTTGTTTGCTCCAGTCTGGACCCGAACAAACAACGGCCGCGCAGACTACAAACAGAACAATGGCCTGAATGGCATTATTTAAATCACATAGATCTGACATTGATGACTGGACACTGAGAACAGTCTAATCTATACCCTTGTCTACCCCTTGCCCGTCATTGACATTGTTTATAAGCTTTAGTCGAGCACCTTGAACAGTGTTTGTTGCCGCTGAAACAATCGCCCATCGTCAACTTTCAAATCTTACTGAACAAAATGCAATCTATTCATATCTATACAAAATAATATCCATCCGTACATCTACACCATGTGCAAGTTTTTTTAATTCAGTGTATGTTAAATATTACAGTTGGAGTACATTATAAATGAAAAATATTTTTTTTTTAAAGCATGTTTATCAGTCATGCCTCCGTCACCAAGGCTTACAAATAGTACATTCATTACAAATGCCCCTGTCACCTTGGGTCATAAACTTTGGAAGAAAGACAATGCTACGTTTTAGTCTTACATGTAATAGTCTTACTATATAGTATAATTTAATTGGGTGATTTTCCCACAACTTATAATCAAATTTCCTCTCAAAAGACTGCACCGACTGAGTGAGGCTATTCCATAGTTTTTTAATGTTTAATCAACATGGTTCTTTGAATATTTTTAGTTGGGGTCTCTCGTATGTGAATCGTTGTCACTCAATGTCACAAACTGCTGCATCGTGTTTCTCAGTTAGAATCTCCCTATCCTTGGAGCAGTAGACTGTAGTAGGGGTAAGACCACATTAAGGATTCGTCCGCCATTACCCACCGAAAGAGTGCCCTTGACAATACCGTTTTGTTGTGATGTGTGAATTTGTTTCGAGCACTTTGACATGGCACATGTTAGTCCAGTGAATACTGAATGTACTACTGCATTAGATGTTTCACGAGGTAGCAATAAATATACGCTAGTCGCTTGCGTATTCGCATAGTTGCTATTTTGCAGCACGCACAAATATTTCAAAATCCGTCGCCAGATTGGGGCGAAATTTAGGGGTGTCAGGTTTGGGTGGATTTTTCTGAAAAATGAGGTATGAGAATTTCACGAATTTTTCACAACACTTGTGTCAATGGAGGTTAAATATGCTGTGAAATTTTCAAGAAAATTGTAAGACAAATTTTGCAGGAAATGAAGGAAACGTTATAATGGCTACCTATGTAAAATTTAAATGTGGTCTTAACCCAGTAGCATGACCAGTCCACGAACAACGGGGCACACCTACCCAGAATATATCTAGTTTTGTAATGTTACAGATTTTTTTTTAAACTGAACATTTCTGAGCATTTTGGTATCGATGGTTATATGTTTTGTACCCAGGCAGTCCTGAATAGAATTCAAAACAAGTTAAGTAATAACATGATTGCATGCCTGATATTAAAGAAATATAATGTTCATATTTACCAGGTTATTTAAGCGATCATACTATCATGCAAATTAATTAATACAATTTTAATCAACTGATTTAGGGCACATCAAATTTTGAAAAGGCACAGAGTTCTATCTCTGATGTGCCAGCATGCATGTCTTTTCCAGATCGATCTCTGAATATATGCCATGGAGTGTGTAATATGACCAAGGGACTGTTACAGATGACTCCATGGAGTGCGTAATATCACCAAGTGACTGTTATAGATGATACCATGGAGTGTGTGACTAATTAGTCTAATCAGCTGCCAACTCAGCTTGGATATAATGAAGTATAATGTACAGGTCAGGAGTACTGTGGCTGTAAATCTGATAGAGCAGCTGCAATGATTACATGTTTACTGGACCATGCCATCATTACATGTCCTCACCGACTCTCTCTCTCCTTTTAGTATAATCACTTCAGTTATTATGTGCATTTCGAGTCCCACCATGGACTGCCATGTTCAAATATTTGGATCGCTCTCCTCTTTATCGTCCCGTTGATTACTTTAGAAAAAAGGCAAAACTTAAAACTGATGGAAAGGATTTTCCGGTAGTGTGGTCTTGTATTATTCATCGTCTTTATGTCTGCTAATTAGGTGGGATATTGTGACCTGAAGTACGAGTGTCGTTATGTCTTCTAGATGAATAGGTTTTTCAACATGATGTTTCCCCACGCAGCCCACAAATTTGTTCTCTGCTAAAAAGCAGCTGTTGGAATTCATGACAATTAATTATTAGTGAAAACGGTTCATGTTAGCAAATGTGGGAGTTCCCGTCTTTTCTCCAGATGCATATAAATTTTACCCGCCAATATTTCGGCTAATTAAAGCTTATCTATTGGACTAAACCTGATTCAGATCTACAAATGTTTTAAAAGTCAGAAAGGAAATATTTAAATATGCTGTGCAGTGGTGATTAATATATATATTTATATATACATATATATATATATATATATACAGCTGTGTATATATATATTTATATATATATATATATATATATGTTAAAATTTTTATGTTAGTCGAGTGGTCAACAACCTGCTGCGTGTGGGCCACCTAGGGCCCATGGAACTGTATTCTCTGGCCGCCCGATAATGGATTTATTTATAATGCGTTCCACGGCCGCCAATATGGGTATTTAATTTATGAAATAAATACTATGACCCATCAACAACACTGCATGACATAAACAATGTGGTCATGCCATTAACACAAGATGAATGGATTAGACCCCCTTGAGACCTCCAACTGATTGTTGTTTGGATGACAGTTGGTGGTGCCTCTGCCATGGTAGGAAGAATAAACAGAGTTGTATCACTGATCGGATGATTTGACAAGATGAAGGTGTGAATGTCAATACCTTGAAGGCCCCTTTCCTCCCGGGAAATCCTGCACGACAAACCAGTGAACATCTTAAGTTGAATAGACATTGAAGACTGGACTAGGTTCAAGTCAGTGGTCTATACAATTTAGTTGCAGCACCTTCTGGTGAAGATGACTACACAATACTGTCTTTGCATGTGCTGCAGCAAGGTGCACTGAGACACTCAACTGTAGGCATGAACTGAAGGCACTTTGCCTCAGCATGAAGCAGAAGGTACAGAAGTACTTATATTTGCTGATCCTTTACGGCTGTGTGATTCAGTCATACCTGTCCACATCACAGCACAAGTCAGTCAGCAGGACAGGGACATACAACTACAGGAGCATCTTGTAGAAATCTTGAGCTTCCACTTCATCTCTGCTTCAAGATCAGCTTCCACGAGGAGCCACAATTGCAAGATCAGCTTCCACGAGGAGCCACAATTGCAAGATCAGCTTCCACGAGGAGCCACAATTGCAAGATCAGCTTCCACGAGGAGCCACAATTGCAAGATCAGCTTCCACGAGGAGCCACAATTGCAAGATCAGCTTCCACGAGGAGCCACAATTGCAAGATCAGCTTCCACGAGGAGCCACAATTGCAAGTTTCAAACGATCAAGTTTGAAGCTAATGATGTTGCGGAATTATACCGTATTTTGTTTTGCTATTTGGCTTTTGGTGCTTGTTTTTCTTAGCCAACTTATTTTCCCCAACCAAATTGGAAAAGATCTTCTGTATTGTTTGGCCAAACTTACTATTTGTTTAGCTGTTGGCTGATGGTTAGTATACATAGGGAACCTGTTGAACTTCAATGTCCTGCTGCATTAAAAATCACTTTCTATATACCACGTAAGTGCATAATCCAAATCTAGAACATTGTCGCACTGTTGTGGTTATATACAATGTGAAGGTGGGGACTAGATATCTGTGTATGTGTATACATACACCGTAGGACCCGTTGAAAGAAGTGCCGTTTATAGAACTTCAAACGTGCCAGGTTCATTGACTCTGTTTGGAAACGTACACGTGGCTGAGATCATTCACGAAAATGTATTCATGAATATTTAGCACACGTGATCATGTGGGTAGTTTCCTCGTGAGTACTGTGGTCTTACTTTGTGTTCGTCTAAAAATAAGCTACATAACAATACAATATCTTGTAAGCTGAGTCTCAACGGAAAGACCAAAAGACCTAAAAAATATACATGTGGGTCGCAGACTTACTCAGTCACTGCTAATGCGGCTCTTCTTTCAGGGTGGTTCCTGATCTCCGTGTTAGATCTGTATCTGTGATTTACCCGGTAGTTAAAAAGACGACTTGACATCTATGATTATGGTTTACAAGCTGTCTGCAATTGTAATTAAGACAAAATCTGACATGAAAATACGGCATTAAATATTATATATTTAACACAACTAATTATGCTTTGGCTACACGTGTTAGGCATCATTAAATATTGTCTATAAAACGTTAGCAATACTATTCACCCTATGTCGGCCTGTAGTTTGATCAAACAATAGCTGGTAATGAGAATTTAATTGGCACTCCTCTCAAAAAGATCTCTGTCAGATCGGTACCTATGATTCATGTAGACTTGTAATGTCTCTATTTATGATTATGGTTTTACGTGCTTCCTGCAACAGTGGCTATGAAAAAAGATCATACATGAAAACTATCGCATTAATTATTGGGCATTTAGCACAAATAATTACAGTTCTGTGTATTCAGCTGCACTAAACGTGTTCTAAAAAAAAACTCAGAAATTAGTACCACTATTCCCCTGGTGTTTGCCTGTAGATTGATCAAAGAAAAACTGGTAATGACAATTTAATTGGGAAGTATGTTAATTATAGTTCTGTTGTATGTACTCAGTTACACAAAATGATGTCTATAAAAATGAGAAATATGATTTGTTCTTTGTCTGTGTGTAGTTTGAGCAAACACTAACTGGTAATGAGATTTTAATTGTGAAGGCTGCAAAGTTCTGACTCATCAAAATGTCCAGCCCCACACAGAGCTGTCCAGTCTAGACACATCTGGTACTCAGGATGATTAGCCAATTAACATATCACCTCTGCTATCACAAACATGGCATGTCAAACCAGGTAACAAATATGTGTGAATGTCAAAGATGATTAGGCACAAAATTAATGAGGCTTACCTTCACCAAAGTGATAAAAGTAGTTGAAAAACTGCATATTCTCACCTCATAGTGTCCAGCCCAGGCACTGCCTTGGTGTGTGTGATGTTGTTAGCTAGTGCTTTCTCTCGTTAGCAATCACTGTATATGAATGGCAAGTAGTTGTAAGGGACTGGGGCCAAAGTACTGGATACTTCTCTAGCTGGTCAACAAATTCATGTCTTGAAGAATACTCAATGCTTATACTATTGTAAGACACAGTACACATGTTTTTAATTGTACTAATGTAAACACAAGTAGTCCGTAGGCACTTACGAGTACTTTAGAACTACTTTTGCAGGATTAATGTGGTTTAGCAGAAAATGTTTACTTAAAAGTTAAAGACTAGAAGTAGAAGGTTCGTTTAAATGAATGGCAATGCCTTTATTTGTAAAAGGGTTGGAAACGTAGTTCTGAAGCTAATTCTTGCGTGAATCTGTGAATAACAGAGCACAGATACTAATTTTAATATAACTACACTGTGATGCCACCTGGAGAATGACTGACAACTCAATTTGTCCACTGAAAAAGTAAAAACCGTTGTATTATTACAAATGCGTCTCCAGTTAGTAGATAAGAGACCAGTGGTTCAAGGAAATGAACTACTATAGAAAGAGACGACTGAACCTCGGCACCGGGGAGAAGATACATTTACAACGCCCCAGTGTTAGCATCTTAATATATACATAATACATTGGCACAGATTTGTTTGTGGTTGAGGCACTTACTTTCATTGTCACAGTGACTGTAGTGGTGCATCAATAGTTTGGTGTATTGTTTCACTGCTACTTGTAATATTGTTGTTGTTTGTGGTTGAGGCAACTACTATTGATAGTCTTTCATTGTCACAGTGACTGTAGTGGTGCATCAATAGTTTGGTGTATTGTTTCACTGCTACTTGTAATATTGTTGTTGTTTGTGGCTGAGGCAACTACTATTGATAGTCTTTCATTGTCACAGTGACTGTAGTGGTGCATCAATAGTTTGGTGTATTGTTTCACTGCTACTTGTAATATTGTTGTTGTTTGTGGCTGAGGCAACTACTATTGACAGTCTTTCATTGTCACAGTGACTGTAGTGGTGCATCAATAGTTTGGTGTATTGTTTCACTGCTACTTCTAACGTTGTTGTTGTTGTTGTTTGTGGCTGAGGCAACTACTATTGACAGTCTTTCATTGTCACAGTGACTATAGTGATGCATCAATAGTTTGGTGTATTGTTTCACTGCTACTTGTAACGTTGTTGTTTTTGTTTGTGGCTGAGGCAACTACTATTGACAGTCTTTCATTGTCACAGTGACTGTAGTGATGCATCAATAGTTTGGTGTATTGTTTCACTGCTACTTGTAACATTGTTGTTGTTTGTGGCTGAGGCAACTGCTATTGACAGTCTTTCATTGTCACAGTGACTGTAGTGGTGCATCAATAGTTTGGTGTATTGTTTCACTGCTACTTGTAATGTTGTTGTTGTTGTTTGTGGCAGAGGCAACTACTATTGACAGTCTTTCATTGTCACAGTGACTGTAGTGGTGCAGCAATAGTTTGGTGTATTGTTTCATTGCTACTTGTAACGTTGTTGTTTTTGTTTGTGGCTGAGGCAACTACTATTGACAGTCTTTCATTGTCACAGTGACTGTAGTGATGCATCAATAGTTTGGTGTATTGTTTCACTGCTACTTGTAACGTTGTTGTTTTTGTTTGTGGCTGAGGCAACTACTATTGACAGTCTTTCATTGTCACAGTGACTGTAGTGATGCATCAATAGTTTGGTGTATTGTTTCACTGCTACTTGTAATGTTGTTGTTGTTGTTGTTTGTGGCTGAGGCAGCTACTATTGACAGTCTTTCATTGTCACAGTGACTGTAGTGGTGCATCAATAGTTTGGTGTATTGTTTCACTGCTACTTGTAACGTTGTTGTTGTTGTTGTTTGTGGCTGAGGCAGCTACTATTGACAGTCTTTCATTGTCACAGTGACTATAGTGATGCATCAATAGTTTGGTGTATTGTTTCACTGCTACTTGTAACGTTGTTGTTGTTGTTGTTTGTGGCTGAGGCAGCTACTATTGACAGTCTTTCATTGTCACAGTGACTATAGTGATGCATCAATAGTTTGGTGTATTGTTTCACTGCTACTTGTAATGTTGTTGTTGTTTGTGTTTATGTTTTATGTTGCCATGTCTTTGTCGTGTCATTGTTGTCGTGCAAGGGCGTGCGTGACTTAATGTCATACGTGTACCTGTGCTGATGGTATAGACACCTGTAGTGCGACGTGAAGGGTGTCACTAAACTGATACCGTCACATTGTAGACGGCAGTAGCCATTGCGTAGGTTGTAGGCCGCCTGTAGGTAGGTGACTCTGCATGCTCTCCCCTCACTGTTGGCGCACCCTCAGTTACTCGCATGTGCCACGTTACATTTGCAGCACGGGGATGTTTTGGTGGTGATGAGTTGTGCTGGGGCTTCAGTTAAATGCAAATCACTAATATACAGTGGAACGTCACTTTACTGTTATCTCTGTAATACAGCCACCTCACAATTAAGGTCACCCTGGGATAGTCCCAAGTTATTTCTGTAACGGCAAAATAAATAGGAACAAATAATCTTACTAATAAGGTCACCTCGCCATTGAGGTCACTCTTGCCCAGTCCCAAGGGTGACTTTAATAGGGAGGTCCACCCACAATACATGTAAAATTTGATTCAGTTTAACAAAAGAAATTATGCAGTTTTATTGTGTAGGGTTATTACTAAAACAATCTTCAGGGATGAGAGAGTTCCGCAGAAACACGGATTTTCACAATTTGGGCATTCAATTGGGTCATTCCTGTAATTCTTCCAGATCCAAAGAGAAATTGTTGGGGGGTTTATATATGGGGGTCGCAAAGCTGAGTAAAAATAAAAAAGTTGGGCGTAAACCATTGTACTTGTCCCAAACGAAGTACTGTCATATATGTCCTCTGATTGCTCAAGAGATATCATTCGGCCAGAAACCCATATGTGCTTAGCATTGTGAAAGGCGATTGGATATTTCAAATTTAATGACGTCAGTATATCTTGTTTCCATTTGGGAACTCTGGGGAAACACGCAGGGAAACACCAAATCGGCGTCTGGTGACTTTGCTGTTAATAATAAATATTTTTATACGCAATATCGCTATGGAAACATTAGCTTTCATGCAGGTTTTAATATCTCTGTTTCGTTTACTACCTTCCGATGTTCCCTCTAGGTGGACACACAGTGTTCTCGCTGCATGCAGTAAAGGAACCACGGGATGGTGCTTATTGGCAGCCTTGTGCTTGTACTACATCATGAAACTTATGAACAAAATCGATGAGGTTCGCTTTCGAGAAATTAACGAAATGCTCAGATACAAGTTTCGAGCAGACTGGTTACAGAAAACTGTCGAAATAGATGTCGGTAGTGGCATCAAAATAACTGACAATCGAGGACTTTCTAAAAAACATGGATCAACCAGGTGTTGCGTTTTGGATGTTTTGTAAAAACTATGAAGTACAGTGGGCGTGGTTTTGTGGCAATAAGGCACCACATTCTTACTGATAAACACCGTACAACGACACGTTTGTGACAGATGAACACCACTATTTCTAGTGCCTTCGGATCGTTTACTTCAATAGTTACATCTACCACTACAGCGCTGAACCAGGCACCAGTCACCCCTGTTTCAGATACCTGTACGGTATCTTGTTATTTTCAATTACCCAAATGATTTCATTATTAACAAGTTAAGTATTTCTTTACAAGAATTGGTACGACTTCATTGAGTAATTTCAAAAGAGTGCCAAAGCTTTTGAGATTCCATTAATTATGATGTATATAGACAGTCAGTAGCTTGACAGTACCAATTAGATGTGGGGGTGGGCCCGGTAAGGTGGTGGAAGGTGAAAATAATCTCATATGTTACTCCTTAACGTGTTAGAATGGATGTAATACTAACCCGTTAAAACAGCTTAGTGCCCCCGCCACCATGAACCCCAGCTAGAAAGCACTTGCAGTGCTCATAACGTAGTATGTTTAGTTTAAACATTACCCTATTCTGCTCGTGCCTTGCTCCGCTCGATCTCATCAATTTTCAGCGGTTTTGATCAAATGTCGCTCTCATCCTTGAATCTTAATATAAAATCTATTGGATCTTAAATGGAAATCCTAGAAGAAATGTTTGAGTTTGATTGAGTATGATTACTATCGTTAGGAAAGAGTATTTACAGAAATTATGTGGCATATTAAAGATGGATGACTGAAACAAAATTGCTATGCTGACGTGGTATGGTTATTTTGGTATGAAGATTTTGATTCTTTGAGTCACCAGTACAACAAAATTATAGGCAATTACATCTGATAAACCCAATATGAGATAAAAGCTGGAGAGTTATTATATTTAGAGTTTGACTGATAGTTCTGGCTGATGTAACTGCTCTAAATTAGTACATTGCCACATGCTTTTGTGTAATGACTTTTGTAAAGTTTGGAAAATTTAGTTTGATGGAGGATATTGTCTACTTTTTAATTCCTTTTTTTTTAATTATAACGAAATTGGTTCTGCTGTCAAGTGTCATACGAATACATTTACTTGTGGTAAAAACCCATAAACGATTGGTACATACAAATAGGTATAAAAACAGTTTTTAAAAGTTAATAAATTAGTAATGTAATTAGATAAAATAAAAATGATGTAAGTAATATAACATGTTTTCAACATTTATGGTTTTGGTGATGGATTCCTCTCATTCCCTTTCCGTTTGGGTTGTGCTGTTCTGTGGAAGTTTGTAACTGGAGATTGGGAACTGCCTCAGGTGGCTGGGTCTCTTTTCATAAACATTTGTTAGATCGAATGTCCAGCGTGGGTGACCTAAGCTTCATCAGTCATGTCCACTGATGACATAGTCAATTAAACAGGATCTAGTCAAGCTGGGGCCCACACATGTCATTGATCGTGGCATAAAAGGTCATTGTCATATTTTGTATCTACTGTCATCATGTAATTATTGTATATTAATCAGAAAAATTAATTGCAGTGAAGCATCTGTTTTATGAATGCAGTGTTTGTAGTTTATTGCAGATCTACTTTGATGGCGAATATCATATGAATAATTGTTGATTTTACTCATTTTATCATTGTTTTCTTAGGCAATCTTATAATATGAATAAAGACTATATTGCATTTTGATTACACATGTTTGAATAGGGGAGAGTGGGGGTGGGTGGTGGAGCTGGCCATATGGAATTTATATATATTTAATGGAAAATTAGGAAGAAAAAAAAAATCGGGAACCATGTCATAGCCTCACCCCAAACAATGAGAACAAAGTCCTGATAAGCAATGACTCAGTCAGGAATAAAAATGTATTTGATTAGAACTGTCGTGTCCTGAATTGGTGGGATGATACTCTGACCATCCACATGGTTACTGTGTTCGCCTGTCTCAGTTTACTTATTGCTGTGTAATGAAGTGGGGATGTGTTCGGAATTGGCGGGATGATATTCCGCTCATCTACGCTATTGCTGTGATGTACTGCCATATTGTTTTACTAATTGCGACATGGTGACGCCATCCGTTGATGATTATGTGATCAATTGTAGTTCGATCTCAAGCCAACCTACACTTTGACAAGATCAATGTTGAACAACGGCAACAGGCAATCAACGACTCGTATAAAACACTCTGCTCACTTTCCCAGGTAAGTATCAGTTATGGCCTGTTTCTGCATAAATTATAGGAGTTAAAATGTTTAAATTATATTTTTTTCTCAAATAAATTAAGAATTTTTTTAATCTTCAATGCTTGTTTATTGTGGTAATATGTCAATTTATTATTAATAAAAACAATCGTTCACAAAACATTTGTATGTTGTACTAAGATAACAATATTAATAATTATGAATATAATTTATTATTGTAACACCTTTTCAAACTTGTCGTAGAAGATGGGAAAAAGAACAATTTCACGAATAAGTCTCGGAAATAATAAAAATATATTTATATATAGACTATCATTGGGTACATGTTAATAAACTTTGAATATTTTCTGCAAATTTATTCACATTACTTTACAATATTTTAAAACTATTTGACTCATGTATTAGATATATATTTTAATACTTTTTTAATTTGTATTATTATTTTATATTATAATTGCTACGTTGTGTTATATTTGTTGTTTAAGATAATAATAAATGATTAGTAATCATGTTTTTATGAATGCTTCCTATTATAATATATTTATTTGTTTATTTATCAAGTCGAAACCAAGTCATTAATTTTTTAATATGTACATATAGTATGATGAACATTTTTGGATCTGATGCTACATAAAATGTATAATTATTGTAATTACCGAGTATATTATGTCATTGCTGTCTTCTGCAGTCTCGCCGGAGAAACCTTGAGGAAGCAATTGAGTTCTACCACTTCTGTCATGAGTGTGACAACTTGGAAGCCTGGATGAAGGACAAGGTGGGACAATACACCATAGTGGATACTTGTAGAATGTCATGGAATATTCTCTTCAGACCTGTCAATTTTTTATTTAAAAAAATCTACTATTGGCTTAAATTTCTGTATAAATCTGTGTAATATTTTAATTGGTTAACAGACCTAAAGCATTCTTCAGATGTGTACTTTATCATGTATTCTGGTTGAGTGTTGCCATCAACCAGGCTACGAAGTATACTCGATTTTGTCAGAAATCTGCCTAGCATCAAACATATTTTTTATCCTTGACCCCTGTGAGTTATCACATGATTTTGTACATGTCTCATGAACACAGAAAAGTACTTTATTATAATTGTTCCTTTCAAATCAATCTGTATGAAAATTGGATACAGCCATATTCATACTTAGTCTCAAAATCTGTATTGCATAGGGAGAAATTCATATCGTATACGAGAAATCTGTAACATATAATAAATAGGTCTGTGAAATCAGGTTGAGAAATTCAAATATTTGTGTAGTTTCGTGGTACTTTGTCTCACTGCAATTGGCATATTGTTGGAAATTTATGAGTTTTCACCTAATGATGCTGATTTATAAAAAAACAATTGTGGCTTCATCAGCATACAATTAAAAAGGATGCACTTTTTACAGTTTAGTTATAAACAATTGTCCATAAAACACAACCGGCAAGCAGTTAGTCCGTGTATGTGTGTATACCATTTTATACTAATTAATATTAGTTTCTAAAACAAATCCAAAACGACAGATTTTTCCTATCTTTTTATGATTAACAAAATCCTATTGCAGCAACCAGAAACACCAACTTTTTATATAGCAAATTGTGTTTTTATTTTTAAACACATTTTCTGATGTTGTTATGGTATGTATGTTTGAAATTAAATAATTGTGAGTTTAACAGAAATTTTTTCAGAACGTTGAAAGTCTGTAAATGTTATGTTTCTAGGAACAACTTCTCCAGACAAAGGAAAGTCTCTCGGAGAATAGGGAAGCAATGAAGAGGAAATTTGAGGCAAGTAGTTTCATGAAGCTGATAGTAGCATTGTTATGTGTCACCACAGATCACTATCATCTGATGACAACTTCTTGTGGTTTTGTAGCATAGCCTCAACAGAGTGCAGTATAAACATTTCACACAAATCATATGTAGATGAAGAGAAATAAGTGCACAAGAGCTGCAGCCTCCAGGATCCTGCACCGTGCAATGTCTGGATGTTCTTTTTGAATGCATCCAAGCTGTTTAGACAAACAATATGCTGAGGGAGGGAATTGAAAGGCGAATGGTACTGGGAAAAGAGACTTCCATAATGCCTATTGGTTTTGAGATTGACCAACCGTTTTGTCTTGATACACCTCACAGCTTAGTTTCCAAGGATTTAGAAGCAAAAGAATTTACCTTATTGTCATTATTATTATGGTTTGATGGTGTAATGTTGACTGACTGACTTCTTCTGAAGCTTGGTCACCGTAGTTTTTCCGTTTAGTTTACACGGCATCCACAGCAGTGCTCAAAGTTTTATTACGTGTCTTCACCAGTACATGCAGTTCACATCCAAATTCATGTGTTTGACTTTTATAAATGGTTTTATGCTCCCGCCACTACTGGTAAACGTGACATAAACAAGCACGTGACACGTGAGTCAACAGTGCTAACTTCTATTATCATTGATTTTTGAAAAACAGGATGTTGGCTAATGCCTTCACATTGTAAGACCGTGTATCTTCAATCCGTGTTTAGAGTTCAGTGTTTCCTCACTGAGTAATGTCTATTTAGCAAATTACAGAACAGCATATATTCTCTTTACAGTAAGTAACAAAGACAAAATGAATGCATGTATTCTATTTCTAAAATTACCGTTTGGTAACCGTGTACTGGTGCTGCCACCTGCAGGTTCTCATCACCGACATCGCAGCGAACAGTCACATCCTGGAGAACATCAACAAGATGGCTACCACCATGGTGAAGGCGAAACATGGACACACTCCCGCCATCAGGACCAGACAGAAAGAGATCAACGATAGGTGTGTGTGTGTGTGTGTGTGTGTGTGTGTGTGTGTGCGTGTGCGAGTGCGTGTGTGTATACGTGTGCGAGTGTGCGTGTGTGCATATGTGAGTGCATGTGCATAGCTGTGTGCGTGCATGCGTGCGTGCGTGCGTGCGTGCATGCGCATTAGATCTGCAAAAGCCATATGAGTTGCACATGCAGGTGCAATAAACTAGAGAGTTACCCTTCTTGGAACATAGTGAAGTATTGTCGTTGTTAAGAGACAATGCTATCACCTTTATAAATAACAAAACTCATTAGATGGTTTTGACATATCCTCAGCAATATTTAATAATCAATCATCTCTACTCAATCCTAACAATACCAATAATTAAGACAACTACCCACAGTAACCCGAATATAACCCAGTCATATCTTTGTATCCACAAAGAGAAGCTTCACATGGCTATTATTGTATAAGACATGTTTCTGTCTGCCTGCTGTTTATCATGTTGACAAGACCCTAGGTGTCAGAATAGTTCATCACAGACTAATTTCTTACTCCTGTTGTGTGGAAAAATGCTCCAGAAATAAAAGCGTTTACTGTTTCTGTTTAGTCCTTTGGGCCGAAGGTCCAACAGACTATTGCCATCACTCTGCGTCCACTGTCCACTGTGCGCCATTAGCTGCCATATCTCAGAAACTGTTCAGCAACTTTTTCTCTAATTTTGCATAGACATATCTTAGGGTACAACCACTATGCACGAGAAATCTGTATTTGATTGAATCATTCCAACTCTCCAGGGCCCCCCAAACTGGTAAATATTAACATTTTGCCTATTTTTTCAAAAACTCTTCAGTAACGTTTTCTCTGATTTTGCATAGATATTTCATGTGGTAGTGCCACAGTGCCACAGTGCCACAGTGCCACAGAAATCTGTATTTGATTGAATAATTCTAAGGGCACCGCAGGGCCCCCCAAAATGAGATGCTATGTAGTGTAGTGAGACTGGTTGCTAAAAGACAGTGTCCTTAAGATACTGCAATCCTAGTAGACACTACACAGGGTGCATGCCATTGCATTGGCCAGATTAATGATGTGTCACTGGCTTCTGCCTTAAAGGCTGATATACTGTAGTAAACAGGCAGTTGCCGAAAATAAAGTAGCAATAAAGTAGCGATGTGAACTAGTACCACTGTGTTGAGTATTTCCTTTATTGTTATTGTATGATACAGCGTTACTGCACAGCAAGTGACTATGTAACACTAATAGCAATGAATATTTTGTTATACCATGTTGATCTTGTTTTCATGTGAGTAATGACTCTCGACTTTAAAATGGACTTTTCTCCATAACCAATTCTTGACAGGCGCCCTGTTTAAATTCTTGTAACTTTGATTATAGTGCGCATATTTCAGTAACGTTTTCTGTGATTTTGCATAGACATTATACAGTGCCACTATAGAGCATACACAAGAAATCTGTATTTGATTGAATCAATCTACCCCCCCCCCCCCCCCCCCCCCCGAGGGCCCCCCAAACTCCTGAGGGGCTCTTGGCCCAGTTTTTGTTTACTATTTCTCGTGCTGTTGTCAGGTGGGAGAACATGATGCGACTCAAGTTGAACCGGGAAAAGACACTGAAGGGAGCCTCTAGGTAATGAATCAACCATCTGTAGTGGTAAACATGGAAGTTTGACTAATTAATATCAACAATTAAGGCTGATTGAAGAGGTGGAAGTCAGGTTTCCTGGAGTTGGCCTGCATCATAATTTTTATCCAGAGATTGCATTATTTATCATAAAATTATTATTTTGTCAAATAAGTAAATATATATAATGTAATTATTTATTTTGCAATTTTAATATTGAATAAAAGTACAAATATGAAATATCCATTTGCAGATATTACATTTTTTTGAGATTTCATTTCAAAGTTAAAGACACATATTTAATATGCATATTATGAGTTGCCAATATAAATAAAACTAAATAGTAAAATATGCAATTGGTAATCTAATGATTCATTGTCAGGCAAGAAAGTAAATCTGACTACTGCGTGCTTTCATGTTTTTAGAAATGTTAACGATATTAAAGCAACAGTGTAAACAAAGCCGCATAAGACCAGTCTTACATTATAAAATGGAACTGCTTATTGACATTGTCTGGTTGTGGTTGGTCCTATCGATTAAGGTATTATTGTCCAATGAAAACAGGTCTTGTAGAAGAAGCCAATAATAGAGTAAAAGTGCTGTTTGATGTACAGATTATTTTCCCATGAAATTCATCGCTATTGATGTTTGAACTTAGCAAATATACTTCAGATCGATTTACTATTGGTGACAGTTCGTTCGCGGTGGCCGCTGCAACTGTCTGGAACACTGCCTAATTACATTAAATCTTCGGACACTCTTGGCAGTTTTAAATGTCAACAAAAAACACATTTATTTACAATGTCATTGTAGACGAATGCTAGTAGCTTGTTTGTGACTGTCCTCAGTGATCCAGTGGACTTATTTATATTAGTAATATTTTAGAACTATCTTTATTTTTATTTCTTTGATTTTATACTGATATATTTTAGTGATAAATTTATGCATGATAGTTTAAATGACTGTGTTAGTACTAATATTTCAGTTTCATGATCATGACGCATGATGCATTGTAAAATGCCACAAACAATTGTGGATCTGGCGCAACAACTAAATATATTATTATTATTACTAGGAGCATGTAAATGTTAGTAGCGTGAATAGATTTAATAACAGTAAATATATATGATGGAGACTGCTCAGACACAGACGAAACGTGACTTCTGCACATTGTCTCAGTGTCTTGCATTAGAGGGCTACCTCATTTATGTACAAGTGTAGTTCGTACACTACAGAATATGTATTTTATGAGGGTACGCATTTCGTGTGACACTGTTGCAGTATCGAGCTCTTCCAGAACATGTGTGGAGAGCTGCGGGACTGGATGAGTGAGAAGCAAAGTGTCCTCGCCAATGATGACCTCGGCAAGGACATGAGGACAGTCCAGGCACTGCAGAGGAAACACCAGGTAGGAGGGAGGAGATCGGGGAGGGAAGGGGGCAAATATGACAAATTGGGAGGACGAGCAAATAGGGAGGGGAAAATAGAGAAGGCAAGTAGAAAGGGGCTCATGTAAGGAGGAGGAACAAGCAGAGATGGGTGGGCAAGTAGGGAGGGGTGGGCAGGTGGGGAGGAGTGGGCAAGTGGGGAGGGATGGGCAAGTAGGGAGGAGTGGGAATGGGTGGGCAAGTAGGAAGGGGTGGGGAGGGGTGGGCAAGTGGAGATGGGTGGGCAAGTGGGAAAGGTGGGCAGATAGAGAGGGGTGGGTAAGTAGGGAGGGGTGGGGATGGGTGGGCAGGTGGGAAAGGGAGAGCAGGTGGGAAGGGATGGGCAAATGAGGAATGGGGGGCAGGTGGGAAGGGGTAGGCAGGTGGAGAAGGTTGGGCAAGTGAGGATGGGTGGGGGGAGGCGGGGAGGGGTGGCAGATGGGGAGGGGAGGGGTGGGCATGTAGGGAGGGGTTGGCAAGTGGGGAGGGCTGGCCAAGTTGGGAGGGGTGGGCAAGTGGGATGGGGTGGGGTGGGGTGGGCAAGTTGGGTAGGGTGGGGAGGTATGGAGGGGTGGGCAGCTAGGGAAGGTTGGTAGGTAGGGAGGGGTGGGGAAGTGGGAAGGGGTGGGGAAGTGGGGAGGGATGGGAACTAGGGTGGAGCAGGTACAAGTATAGGCACTGCAGAAGAAACTGTTGGTAGGAGGGGAGGGAGGAGGGAAACATGTCTCGGGGTAGTCAAATAAATACATCTCTACTGCCATATTTGAAGGTACTGTTTCATTCTCAGGCAGACTACACTAAAATGTGTATATTATTGTGTTTATTATTTATTTGGCAGCTCTTTGCAATATTTGAATATAAAGCTCACACATACTGGCAATTGACTGTGCATGAGAGTTGATAGAATGACATTTCAAAGTTGCAAAATATCACTACTTCTGTTAGGTTTGTCTATTGTTGAAATAAAAAGTAATCTAGATGTGATATAGTTTGTATGTTAATGCTTGTCTTGTGGGCTAAATGTATCTTGGCATTGTAGAATTTGGAACATGAGCTTCAGCCATTGCAAGAGAAGATAAACAAGATGAATCTTATTGCCAACTCGTAAGTCTGTTATATTTGTATCTGCTGTACTAAGTCCTTGACTACTGGATCTAATTTATTATACATTGTATTTGTACTTTGGTTGTATAATTGTTATCGCTTTACAGTATTTAAACACAGTATTGCTTACATAGTACAGCAGTTGTAATGAACAGCAGGACAAATAATTGTCATGTAAAATACCATTAATTTAACTCAAAGATTCAGTTTATTATCTGTAACATGTAGCATTTACAATCTTCTACCAAGAAGCATCAAAGACAACATAAATCAAGATGAGGGCTGGTACTGTATCATCATCTAGAGGTAGTTGTCTGATGAAGTTAGTTGAAAACGTTTGAAACATCACAGAAAAAAGGTAAATTTAGTGAAGTAAGTCAAATAAACATCGACTACTAGTGGGGTATCTGTATACTTGCAGGGTGAGACAGTCGTACCCCGGGGAAGCAGGGTATGTCGACAAGAAGGAACAGGAGATCATGGACATGTGGAAGGCCCTTCAGGTTAGTCTTCATCCTTTCTACTTCACTGACCAATACAAAGGATATATCGTATTATTATCATCGTTTTAAGAACAAACCTTTTGTTCATGCTGTATTTTTACTTGTATGTAATTTAAAGCTCCAATGCTGATTTTAAATATTATTTATTTAATTATAGGCAGTTTGATACCCTATTATTTCATTGCACTTGATATTGAATACACATTAAAGATATGTTCTTGTATGTTGTGTTCAGCCTCAATGACAGCAAATCAAAATAAACATATTACAAAAAAAACACTGGTGCAAACAGTAAAATCTTTTAGAAGTTTCACACAAATGATTTTCAATCTGAATTTGTCTTTCCTAAGTTTGTTTTATTGAAATGTTGATTTAAGTTACCAGAAGATAATTTGGTTTAATATTGAGTGCATTGTCTTTGATCTGCTTTCCAGGAAAAGGCGCAGGAGAGAAAGATAAAATTGGCCGACTCGGAGAAACATCATGCATTCAATGAACAAGCCAAAGACTTGGTATGTCACCTTATTTCATGAAACAAAAATAATTGTATGTCAACGTAATGGACTGGTTGATAGATACTGAAACAAAATAAGAAATGGCAAAAATGTATTACATTACAATATGAGATTATGTATGCATGGGTGATACAAGATAAAACCCAGACTACCATCCATGCTGGTAATCTGGCATCAGACAACCAGCGGAGGTATAAAACGTTGTATCCCACTCACAGACTGTGTATGGTTCTACCAGGACCTGTGGATAGCCGGAGTGAAGAGCCAGTTGAGAGAGAAGGACGTTCCTCGCGATGTCACGGAGGCCGAGGTTTTGCTCAAGAAGCACCAGGATCTCAAGTCAGACATCAACGCGAACATGGCAAAGTGAGTGAACGACAGTCATACTGCTAGAGGCTGATAATGTAGTGTGTAGCTCCTGTCTCAAGGGACAGTGCTTGTCTTAGCTGCATTGTGCTGGTAAATTGCCAGCATGAAGCCTCCGTAGGACTATCAGTTACATTAACAAGCAAAGTTGATCTGACTTTGGCAGATTTGTGACAATGATAGGGTTAATGTCAGTCTTTCAGATCTCTTAATGACATCCACTGCAAGTTAGGTCGGCCTACTGAGAATTTCCCTCCAGTTAACTCTCTGTAAAGGATGGTCTTTGGGAGATGGTACCTGGGCATCGTCTGCCAGTGCCCAAACTGTTGTAGACAGGCGATATGACCCTCAAACTTGTGTCATATCGCAAGTTGGCTAGCATGGAACTACTCACACTTTTATATCCAGTTTGATGAGGTTTGAGGAGCCTCTAGATCCCCCGCTAGTGGTGTCTGTGCAGTGATGTTTGCCGTGGATGTGTAGGTTTGATGAGACTGACGGTCTGGGCAAGAGGATCCTGGAGAAGTACCCGGGAGACAAGGACGTCAAGTCCAAGCTGACTCAGCTAAGGGCGGATCAGAGGATCATCGAAGAACTGTGGAAGAAGAAGGAGAAGGATTTGAGGGATGCGAGGGAACTACAGGCAAGTGGGGAAAGGATAATCACTGCTATATGTGGGAAGAAATTCATCAGTTGATGGTTTCAAATGATTGATCTTTTTTGCATTTTACAGTCCAATGTACCTATCTTTTATTCAGTAATGTTTTGGCAGCATTCAGCTGTCTTTATCAGACAGACTAGCTTGTCGTCATCTAACAGTAGTAAACAGTCTGACATCCGAGAGCTGGTGAAATTTGACTAAAAATGCCAAAATAAATTTGACAGGGAAGTATAGAAAAAGATTACTAATCTGTGCCAGTTTGGTCCAGCAGAATTTACACAGAGAAAGCTGCATTAAAACCTGAGCATTTCGGACCTTTTATTTACAGATTATTGTTCGAATTGATGTGATGTTTTTAAAGAGCCTGTTGTAATTATTTGTTGATGCCAATACCTGACATGGAATGCTAAACCCGAGCATAGGTGCTCGGTTATAGAATTTCTAAAAAATAATGAATTTCATGACATAATTAACATATGTTTTTGCATTAAAATGATTGCTTTCCTACATGAATATATAACAATATTGATTGTTATAAAACGCCTCATGTATTACATGTTATTGTTGTTATTAACTGATAAAATAAGTTGATCCTGCAACGGAAGCAGTATTGTGAAAGTAGATAAGATCATTGTCAGTTGTCTCAATCTTTACTGGTATGTTGTGTGCAGGTCTTCCTGAAAGAAGCCGACCAGATCGATTCAGTCACCGCCAGTCATGAAGCGTTCCTGGAATTTGTTGACCTTGGGGTAAGTTCTTTGATGTGTTAAATATATCTGACAAAAACTGCAACAGTTAATTGCGACTTCAAAACTTTCAAAATCTTATGTAGATTTACCATGCAATCGTTCCAACTTTTGTATAATTTTTTTATTGTATACAAGACTGATAACCCTACTTGATGTTAGTGTATGTTGAAATCAAGTGGTTGTGTTGACAAAGCACCATGGAGGGGTTGTTACCCTATGTGAGGTTGTTACCCTGTGTAGGGTTATTAACCTGTGTAGGGTTGTTACCCTGTGTGGGGGTTGTTACCCTGTGTGGTTGTTACCTTGTGTGGGGTTGTTACCCTGTGTGGGATGTGTTACAGAGCACCGTGGAGGGGTTGTTACCCTGTATGGGGGTTGTATCTCTGTGTGGGGTGTGTCATCCTGTGTGGGGTTGTTACCCTGTGGGGGGTTGTTACCCTGTGTGTGGGGTTGTTACCCTTGTGGGGTTATTACAGAGCACCGTGGAGGGTGTGGAGGCACTGTTCAAGAGACAGGAGGACTTTGAGAACCGTCTGATGGCCCAGGAGGAGCGCATGAAGGGTCTGGGGGACACCGCTGACCGCCTGATGACAGAGAAACACCCTGACAGTGACGCGTGAGTACACCTCTATCTCATGCTCACCATCTCCCTGTCTCACCCTATCTTTCTGTCACACTCTTCCCACCTCCCTCCTTCCCTACTCCCTTCCTCTTTCCATCATCATCTTTTGGCGGCCACAATCATCTTGCTAGTTATTCTGCCGCACTTGGGGGGTGGCGAGGAGTTAGGAGTTGTTTTTACCAAGAGAAGAATATCTAGAGAGTCAGACGTATGGAGAATGTTCACTATAAAAATAAAAAATAGCTAATAAAACAAAACCCTAAAAACCCCAAACATATACAAATGAATAAAACTAAAAACAAATAAATAAATAATAATTAAAATAAGATCCTCCCCTACCTAATGTAACTATGAAGGATCTAGATTTAGATTTGTGGCACCCTTCCCTCTCTCTCCCTGCATCTATCCCTCCCCCACTCCCTCCCATCCTCTCTCCCTGCTTTTCTCCCTCCCTTTCTCCCTCCCGCCTCCTATCTCCCCTTCATTTCCCACTCCTTCCCATCCGCTCTCCCTGCTTTTCTCCCTCCCTTTCTCCCTCCCGCCTCCTATGTCCCCTTCATTCCCCACTCCTACCCACTCTCTTACTCTCCTCTTGGTCTCTCCCCTCTTCACTCCCCCTTTATTCAGCTCTCTCCCCCTCTTCACTCTCCATTTACTCAGCTCTCTCCCCCTCTTCACTCCCCCTTTATTCAGCTCTCTCCCCCTCTTCACTCCCCCTTTATTCAGCTCTCTCCCTCTTCACTCCCCCTTTATTCAGCTCTCTCCCCCTCTTCACTCCCCCTTTATTCAGCTCTCTCCCCCTCTTCACTCACCCTTTATTCAGCTCTCCCCCTCTTCACTCACCCTTTATTCAGCTCTCTCCCCCTCTTCACTCCCCCTTTATTCAGCTTTCTCTCCCCCTCTTCACTCCCCCTTTATTCAGCTCTCTTCACTCCCCCTTTATTCAGCTCTCTCCCCCTCTTCACTCCCCCTTTATTCAGCTCTCTCCCCCTCATCACTCCCCCTTTATTCAGCTCTCTCCCCCTACCTCTCCGTCGAATATATATATGAAAGTGGGACTGTTTGCTTAGAAAGTGGGACATCAGGAGGAACTTTGACAAACAACCAGAATGCTGGTAATCTGGCATGTGATGACACCCTGTGATTGCTGGTTTGTATCCGTCCATCTGTTGATGACTTTAATACGGCTTATCGATTCTGAGATTGACTAACTGTTTTGTGTCGATGCGCCTCTGAGCTTGGTTTCCAAGGATTTAGGTGCAAAAGAAGTTACAGATCATTATGACTTGACTCTGTGAGCCAATGTTGTGTTGATGCAGCGAGTTGTGTGTTATAGGATTGACAAGAGACGGAGAGAGGTTGTCGAGCGGCGGGAACGCGTCAAACAGAAGTGTGCCGACCGCCACAACCAGCTACTCAGTTCACAGGCCCTGCAGGAGTTCAAGCGTGATGCAGAGGAGGTCAGTGGGGGTCTTGGGGGCGCAATCGGATATTTGTGAAGTTCAGGAGAGGAGCAGGGTGTTTTGTCATCAGGGGTGTTTTGGGGGATTCTGTTATGGAATTGTTATGCGTTGATTGTGCCCAGTTTTTTAGTTTTGTACCATTGGAAAAATAGGAGTTATAAATTGTTGTTCTCGTTTCCTTGAATGACTGGTGAGGCTGGCCTCGATATAGGTCCTTGATTTCTCCTTTCGTTTTCTTTCTTTAAACTTGATCTTAAAAACAATTGCAGATGTGAGGATATCAATAAATATGAGGATGTGTTTAAATTGTGCTGTTGTCAAACTTGGTTGAATACTCTTGACATGTTGACTGACGTAATTATTTATTTTAGCATATTGGTATATTTATTGGTATATTAACTTTGTCATCCACTTAATGTAGTGACATGATGAGTTCTTTCCAATGGTTTAAGTCTGTTACGACATTTACAAGATTAGCTTGATGATCTCTTGAACAGTGTATGTGCAACCTCTACTTCGATGTGCGATATGCAGGTGTACAGTGCACTGTCACAGTTCTCATCTTTGTTGTAGTTGTCTGACTGGATCAAAGAGAAGTACAAGAAGGCAACAGACGAGTCGTACAGAGATCTCACCAACCTGCTGCCTAAACTCAAGAAACACCAGGCCTTTGAGGCAGAGCTGCAGGCAAACAAACGCACACTGGATGCCATCAACAAGGTTTGTTGTACATGGTGTATAAATCTTACAGTGAAACACCAGCAGCATGGGGAGAGATAAGATGATTGTCTGCTGTGCTGTATCTTGTGTGAACTTGGTAGTTGTTTATTTTGCAAATTATGTCACATTGCTAGTTTGCGTTTAGTAACAAGAAGTTTTTATAAAGTCTTATTCTAGTTCTGTAGTGTTAGATGTAATCATTGCTGACAGATAAAAACCTGTAGGACAATTGATTAACTTGTGATACCCTTGTTCGTGTGTATCTGGTGTTTGTTTACTGGAGGGCAAGGCAAGCTTGCTTAAATAGTTTATGTAATGTAGATGTGATTGAGAATGAGTTGTTTTTAAATTCCAAACATCAATTCTCAAGATAACAAACAGCAGTAAAACAGGCATTTGTACTCTCACAACACCGTAACATGCAACAGTACCAAACACTAGGTCTGATGAACAAACTAGCAACGTCCTTCCTTTTGACTGTCATTAAAAGTGAATACTATTTACCAGTCAGACAGGCAGGCAGGCAGGCAGGCAGGCAGGCAGGCAGACTTTTTTATTTATTCAATTGTACAATAAGGTACAATAAAATTTATAATAATAATGCAAATAAAAAAAATTCAATTGGTGACCATGTATGTTACCTCGGATGACGTCTATCCTCACTGACCACCCAATGACCGTTCACTGACCACACACTGACTATACACTGACCACTCACTAACCGCACACTGACCACACACTGACCACACACTGACCACTCACTGACCACGCACTGACCACTCACTGACCACTGCTGTAGGTTGGAGAACAGATGGTTGGAGACCGCCACCCTGCGGGGCCAGAGATCAAGTCGACCCTGACAGACCTCAATGGGAAGTGGCGCGACCTGTCTGAAAAGTCTCGAGACAAGGGGCTGCGTCTGCGCCAGGCCGCCCAGCAGGAGCTCTTCAACAAGGCCCTGGAGGACGCGGAGGCAAAGCTCGCAGAGATGGAGCGTTCCGTGTCTTCAGATGACATCGGCAAGGACCTGAGGGCCGTCAAGGACCTGCTCAAGAAACACCAGGTGGGTATCTAGATACTAATGTAGACCTCTCGTCACTGATTTTATCTCTTGGACAGGTTGTTTAAATAATATAATAAAAATATTATATTTTCTTTTGTAATAGTAAGATTGAAGTGTAAGTACAAAATATGTGTGTAGAGTGGAATGGTCACCTCAGTAATACAGCCACCTCACAATTAATGTCACTCTGGGACAGTCCCGAATTATATCTGCAACAGTAAAATATAGGAAATTAGTCTCTTTAATACAATCATCTCGTTGACCAGGGCACTTGGGCAGTCTCAATGGTGACCCTAGTAGTGAGCTTCCACTGTAATTATAATGATATAATCATTTATATTTTTTTTGGCAATCATAACATTGAATAAAAGTGCTGGTATAAAATATGTATGTATGTGTATGTATGTATGTATGTATGTATGTATGTATGCATATATATATATGTGTGTGTGTATATATAATAATAATAAAATGAAATGAGGGAGACATGAAACAGTTATTAACATGTATAATGACTAAATATGATACAGCTGTGTCTTATATTTAAGACAAAATATACAGGTGGCTCAGTTTACTTTAAATTCTGAAAAGGTTTGAGTGTGTAGAAGTTGAAAGATGCGCATATGAAAGATATTTAAGAGTGGAAAGGCCTGTAGAAATAAAGTGTCAGATATAGTAGATACATTATAGACAGTGGATCCAAATAAGTTAATAAATATATTGTTATCTACAGTATTGAATAATGTAATTGTGAGCACATGCAGGAGAGAACAGCTGTTACTGGTCAAACAGGCAGCAGTTGATGAGAAGTGTTTCACGTTTAGAGCTGGGATGGAACTGCATGGGCGGCAATGTCAACACGTTCTTTCTTCTTTTAGATGCTGGAGAATGAAATGGAAGTGAATGCTGAGAATCTCAAGAGTATTGTGGCCCAGGGCCACGAGATGGCCCGGGCAGGCCACTTCGACTCGGCAGGCATCCTTAAGGCCGTGAAGGACTTTGATAGAAGGTGGGAACAGATTTCTTAACAATGCATACATTTTAATTATAACTGTGATTTTTGGAGCTGTATTTCAGAAATGTGCAAATAACCTGTCATTCACTTAACATGGTGACATGATGAGCTGTTTCCACAGTTTTCTGTCTGTCATTGTGGCTGTCAAACAAGTCCTACTGAGGCCGGTGTCCCTCTCAGTGGTGTCTGTCATTGTGGCAGACAGACAAGTCCCACTAAGGCCGGTGTCCCTCTCAATGGTGGCTGTCATTGTGGCAGTCAGACAAGTCCTACTGAGGCCGGTGTCCCTCTCAGTGGTGTCTGTCATTGTGGCAGACAGACAAGTCCCACTAAGGCCGGTGTCTCTCTCAGTGGTGTCTGTCATTGTGGCAGCCAGACAAGTCCCACTAAGGCCGGTGTCCCTCTCAGTGGTGTCTGTCATTGTGGCAGACAGACAAGTCCTACTGAGGCCGGTGTCCCTCTCAGTGGTGTCTGTCATTGTGGCAGACAGACAAGTCCCACTGAGGCTTGTGTCCCCCTCAGTGGTGTCTGTCATTGTGGCAGCCAGACAAGTCCCACTGAGGCCAGTGTCCCTCTGATTGGTGTCTGTCATTGTGGCAACCAGACAAGTCTCTCTGAGGGCAGTGTCCCTCTCGGTGGTGTCTGTCATTGTGGCAGCCAGACAAGAAGTATCACTGAGGCCAGTGTCCCTCTCAGTGGTGTCTGTCATTGTGGCAGCCAGACAAGAAGTCCCACTGAGGCCGGTGTCCCTCTCAGTGGTGTCTTTTAGGGTCATGTTTGGAAGACCTCTTCTCCGAGGGCCGATCTCCAAAGGAGAATTTGGTTAGCCATTTTGTCGTGGTGCATTACATGTCCTGCCAGACGTGGAAATCCGTGGTAGGCTGCCGTACATCTCCTGGTTGGTGATGTGATCGTGCCAGGACACATTGTGTATTTTATGTAGTAGTCTCCACATAATATCAAGTGCATGTGCTTCTACCCAAGCCTGGGCTTTTCTATGCTGAATATCATGTTGAGAGCTGGTGTAGTGTTTCATTAATACAAGCGCAATGCATAATATTATAAGTTATGAATGACATTAAACGGTGTGTGGCAGGTTCAACGCCCTGAAGGGTCCAATGGCACAGAGACGCCAGCGTCTGGAGGACTCACTGCGCTGGCATCAGTACAACTTTGACGCCAACACTGAGCTACAGTGGATCCAGGAACACATGCCCGCGGCCACGTCTACGGACTTCGGCAAGAGTCTTGTCGATGCACAGAATCTCTTCGCTAAGCACAAGGTGTGTGTGATATGCGGGTGTAGTTTTTGTGGCAATGACGTAATGTTGTCTTTCCTGAATCGTGTGTGACGTGGTGGGGAAAGGTGTGGTGTGTGACGTGGTGGGGAAAGGTGTGGTGTGTGACGTGGTGGGGAAAGGTGTGGTGTGTGACGTGGTGGGGAAAGGTGTGGTGTGTGACGTGGTGGGGAAAGGTGTGGTGTGTGACGTGGTGGGGAAAGGTGTGGTGTGTGACGTGTTGGGGAAAGGTGTGGTGTGTGACGTGTTGGGGAAAGGTGTGGTGTGTGACGTGGTGGAGAAAGGTGTGGTGTGTGACGTGGTGGGGAAAGGTGTGGTGTGTGACGTGGTGGGGAAAGGTGTGGTGTGTGACGTGGTGGGGAAAGGTGTGGTGTGTGACGTGGTGGGGAAAGGTGTGGTGTGTGACGTGGTGGGGAAAGGTGTGGTGTGTGACGTGGTGGAGAAAGGTGTGGTGTGTGACGTGGTGGGGAAAGGTGTGGTGTGTGACGTGGTGGGGAAAGGTGTGGTGTGTGACGTGGTGGGGAAAGGTGTGGTGTGTGACGTGGTGGGGAAAGGTGTGGTGTGTGACGTGGTGGGGAAAGGTGTGGTGTGTGACGTGGTGGGGAAAGGTGTGGTGTGTGACGTGGTGGGGAAAGGTGTGGTGTGTGACGTGGTGGGGAAAGGTGTGGTGTGTGACGTGGTGGGGAAAGGTGTGGTGTGTGACCATTGATGGAGTTTCGTCTTTTTTTATTTTTGTGTAAACGCAATAAAATTTATCAAAGTGGAATTATGTGTGTGTTTGTACAGACATAGGGCAAGATTTTGTCTTTGTGAAGTTTGAGTTAAGTACAGTCGCACCTCGTTATAACTCGGTAGTCGGGGTCCACGAAATGAATCCGCATTATAAACGAGGCGCGTTATAAACGTGGCGCGTTCCCATATCTGCCGTCAGGGGCGCTACGACGACGACCGACACCGCTGCTGCACGAAGAACGCCATCGAAGCCAACCAAAGTGTGCACGTCGCGCAGTCTTTATGCAGTTTATGAAGCTTATTAAACTGCCAGCCAATGTCAGTGTGTATTCTGTTTAAATGTCGTACACTGTTGGACACTGTTGAACTGAATAAAATTCATGAATTGTGTACCGTTTTTAAATAAACAACGGACCAACAAGCCACGGTCAACTGAACGATAATATGGTACCGCTGACGTAAGATCTAAAATAATGACCTGGCACTCGGCAGCCGAATACGCAAATTATTTGAGAAATGCTGTGTTAGAGTTGATTAAGGATTTAAAGCTATAAGTACGCTCACAATTGGCTTAACTTCGTCTTTCAATCAATATAAAAATACCAATTTAGAAAGCACATTTACCGTGCCGAACAATATTACAATTCACCAATTCATATGCGGTTGACGAATTAATATTTTGGCGCACCAGTACAGGCAGTAGCTTTGCGTTAATCGCAGCGAAAAGCTAATATTTGTTACGCAATGTTAGCTTACTGATTTTGCCTACTAAGCTGTATTAAAACGTTTTTAACCCATTCTTAAGGAAGGCGTATTTGTGAATTTCAATTGCACTTTACAAGCCGTCTGGCGCCGAAACCTGGCGATCCGCGGAAACCATGAGCATGACTAGCATATTGGAAACGATTCGTTTGATGTCGGCGCAAAAACAAACAATAGTTTGTCATAGTGCCCATTTTCCCCCTGGCGGCAGAAATTCGGGGTCCACGACCGACCGCGTTATAACCGAATCCGCGTTATAACGGGGCGCGTTATAACGAGGCGCGACTGTAATTAGATCAGGTTGAAAATAAGTTTTTGTATATGGCTGACAAGCAATAATAATATTATAAACATTGTTTATTTGTGATATGGGGTCATGAATTGAAAGGGTCATGATTTTTGAAAATATACACAAGGGTGCACATTAACAAAGACAGCTCTGTCTACGCATACATTTAAGTTTCTATTTAAGCTTTCTATTCACCATACTGACTTAAGATATTGCTGAAAACAATGGGAATGAAATGGGAATGTTAATGAAGTGTTCTTACTGATCTTCCATGTGTGTGGATCTAATCCTGCATATTTGCCATGTTAGAAATTGGAGTTGGCCCTCCAAGGCCACCAACCCAAGATTGACCGGGTGTTGGAATCCGGGGACGGTCTTATCAAGACTGGCCACTTCGCGACGCCGGACATCAAAGAGAGGCAGCGGGAGGTGAAGGCTGCGTGGAGCGAACTCTTGAAGTGTGCCGCCGACAGACGCAAGAAGATGGGAGGCTCCACCGACAAACAGGGGGTGAGTCTACAACTACAGGGCTCTAGCAGGGCTCTATAGTCAGGGATCCAGAGCATCAAAAGTGTATTATTTTAGGATGGACCGGACACCGCTTCCTACACTTTGCAGGCCTCATTTTTGTTTTAATATGATGTGTCAGGTTGAAGAATTAAGAGGTCTGCTCGGCCATCCCGATTGCGAACACACCAACATATTGGTTTGAACATATGTACCATAAAATATTAGTGAAATATTTGGTATTGCTTATTTTTCTAAATTTGTTTCATAACTGCATCAAAGGTGAATCAAACAAACTAATGACATGTATAAAGGGATTTGTACATGATCCATCGTATGATGATGTCATAATTGAGCAACTATGACATTGAGAGGTCCAAAACTGGTAGTAATTTTGGTACAAAATAACCAAAATATCAGCAAATTGGGAAAATTGAGATGTGTGTAAGTTTATCAATTTCTAAAAATTACTGATGTGGAAAACTCATTAAATGGGATCATGAGGTGTGCCTGTGGCAATTGTTGGGAACACTGGGGGCAACCATGTAAGTCAAACATTGGTAGAAATGGTGTGGTTAACCAAAGCGGATCATATCAGCATTGCAAGAATATCAGTTTCTTTGTGAATCACATCACTGCCTGTCATGGACAAAGATGTGCTGTTAATTGTAGATGCTATGGCATTTCATACATCGTAACCAAGACATCGGATGCAAAATATTTGCAGACGTGCAAGCAAGGTATCTGAAGAAGTTACTCTCATCAAACTGCACACTGTCCCTGTATCAGTATGGTTGGAGACAGGTACGACATTGAACCATCAAAGAGCTTGAAGGTTGATGAACGAATCCACCGACAACAAACTCAGGCTGTATTTATGAAGTCAAAGACAACTTGCCTGTCCCACCTTGGAAGGCATTTATTGAGCACCCGAAAAACAAAACAGCCCTGCAGAATTACCTCGCCAAATCCTGGACAACACATCACGAAGCAATGCTTCAAGGCGTGAAACTGATTCTTGGTGGCCTCTGAAAAAAACTGATTCTTGGCGGCCACACAATCGCAGGAATGCTACCTAACAAGTTCAGTTTGCCAATACTACTTGCCACTTCAGCTCTTTTCTGTGGCCACATAATGAGTGGATGTGACACAGTTAGTTACGCATTTAGAAAGGGAAAGAAAAAAATCTGTCAAGGTTGCCATGATGAATGCATCCGACCTCACAGACACATGCAGTTCGGAGACGATTCACTTGTTGTGTCAGCAGCAATTATCGAATCATGCAGAGCTTTCTTTCTGAAGCTGTACTCCGACTTCAGCGGGAGCCTCGATCACTTAACTTACGAGCGCACATCTTCGGATGCATGAAGGGAGATATAAGGAAACTGCCTCCAACTGAGAGTGCCTTCAAATACCATAATGCTTAGAGGCCTATATCAAATCGCTACCGGCAAGAGATCTCACCAGTGCACCCTAAGCTTACCAGATGTCACATCATTTGGCAGACAGTTTCTGAATGAGCACTTAGTTCTGATCACAATGGATAAACCAGCTAAGCCTCCAGCAGTCAAACAAAAGCACCATTGTCAGTGCAGCAGGAGCAAGAGTAAATGGAATTGCCCCTGCCCTACAGCTGGTGTTAGCTGAGTCATTGCATGTAAATGTTCAGGGAATCCAAAATAAGTGTACTCGTATATTGGAGGAGAGCGACGAAGATTAGTAAATTTGCGTTGCCGCGTGGTATCAACTGCACACCCTGAACGTACTCAAACGTTGATATGTTCGATGACTAACTTTGCAATTAAGCACCTCAATGTGTTTTTCACATTTGACTGATTGTGTTTCCATGCAGTATAAAGGTAGACACACTACCAACAGTTTTAAGCTGTCTGATAACTGATGCATTACAAATAAAGTGTTAACTATTAATATTATGATACATATTATAATGTAAAGACCATAAATGTGTGATGTGATTCACAAAGAAACTGATATTCTTGCAATGTTTATATGATCCGCTTTGGTTAACCACATTATTTCTACCATTGTTTTACTCATGGTTGCCCCCAGTGTTCCAATTGCTGCACCTTATGATCCCATTTAATGAGTTATCCACATATAAAAAATGTTTAGAAATTAATACACTTACATACATTTCAGTTTTCCCAATTGACGATATTTTGGTTATTTTATACCAAAATTACTACCATTTTTGGACCTCTCAATGTCATAGTTGCTCAATTATGGCATCATCACACAATGGATCATGTAAGAATCTCTTTACATACATGTCATCAGTTTGTTTGATTCACTTTAGATGCAGTTATGAAGCAAATTAAAAAAAATAAGCGATACCGAAAATTTTACAAATATTTTATGGGTACGTATGGTCAAACCAATGTAGGAAGCAGTGCCCAGTCCATCTTAAAACCCTGGGTCTGGATCCCTGACTATAGCAGGCTGTGGCTTCATGAAACAGTTTTGGATAGTTGTGTTAATTTGTAAGTGCAGAAGCTGTAACAAAGACATTATTGTATTATTATTATTGTTTGAGTTGTTTGTGTTATGCTTGCAGTACTTGAGTTGGGAGAGACATCAAGTCAGTGTTATGCTTGCAGGACTTGAGTCAGGAAAGACATTAAGTCAGTGTTATGCATGCAGTTCTTGAGTCAGGAAAGACATTGAATCAGTGTTATGCATGCAGTACTTGAGTTGGGAAAGATGTTGAGTCAATGTTATGCTTGCAGTACTTGAGTCAGCAGAGACATTGAGTCAGTATTATGTTTGCAGAACTTGAGTCAGGAGAGACATTGAGTGAGTGTTGTGCTTGCAGTATCTGAGTCAAGTGAGACATTGAGTGAATGTTATGCTTGCAGTACTTGAGTCAGGAGAGACATTGAGTGTTATGCTTGCAGTACTTGAGTAAGGGGAGACATTGAGTGAGTGTTATGGTTGCAGTACTTGAGTCGGGCGAATGACGTTGAGATGATGCTGCGAGAGAAGCATCGTCAGGTGTCAAGTGACGACTACGGGCGAGATGAGGATGCAGCGGACAAACTGCTCACCAAGCACAAGGTACCCCACTCTACCTAACTCTCATCTGATTTCCTGCATGATTAGCAGTCATCTCAGAACATCGATGTCCGATATCTGACAAAATGACTTGTTTGGGCTCAGAGGCAATTTTGACTGGCACTGGACATTTTATGCTTCGGACCGATACTATTAATTTATTGACATCATATCAATGTTAACAAAATTTTGTCTTGGGGCGGGGTGGGGGCTGAGGCCAGATGAAAGTAATTTCGTCTGATATCGGGCATCAATGTTCTGAGATGATCCGTTATTAATTGTTATACGTTTGTAGGTAGTCAACCCTTGTGTAATTATAGGGCATGTTACAGTTATTACTTAATTATCTTTTGTCTGTCAGTTTCATATGCTATGTACACAGTGCTATCAAATGTAAACAAACATAGTGCTGTCTTTAGGAGAACTTGTAAAGAGTTTAGCTGGTACATTTTGTTATTCTACCTTGTTAATAAAGGCATACATGTTAAGTCTCCAGGAGAGAAGCAACCTCCCTGATTTCTATGCCAATGAAACAAAGGAAATTCTTTGTGGCCTAATAAAGCCAGTGAGTTAATTGCAATCAGTCTGAACCTAAGCTAATTCTCAAGAACAGGGACACTTGACCAAGGCTGATTGGACAACAAAAGGGGTTGTTTAAATCATGCCTTGCATTGACCAGATAACAACAATTGTTTACCTATAATCTTCTTGTATCTTGCCTGTTGTTGACATTGCATATAAGGTTTAAATGAGCACTGTAAACTGCGAACGACATGGCTAGCGAATTGACGCTCACTGCACTGGCGTGAAACGTTGTTATAGTTTCCAAGAATTAGAAGGGGAATTCCACTGAGACACACAAAGCAGTAGTTTTTAAAGGACGGACTGGTGACATATGGCATTAATGCCATGTTTTCTTTTGTAGTACATATGTTCATTCAAACACGTACTAATGTTCTATGAAAAAAAGTAAAGAAATCAACTGACACGATAACCACCGCTCAAACCTTAACATGTTTGATTAAAACATGGTTATTAATGTTTATGGAAAGTATTCTTTTTTGTTATATTTTAATCCCATTTATGTATAAATGTTTGATTTTCTGAGATCCTCCGATTTTCGTATAAATGCATGATTTGCTGAGACCGTCTAATTTACGTATAAATGCCCAATTTTTGAAGACGCTCTGATTTACAGGTACATCTCCTGCGTGGCGTTTCTGAAACTAAACATGCATGATAATGGTGTGACATGATCTAGTGCAGTTAAATGTGTCAAAGTGCAGAGGTCACTGGTTGTCATGGTTGCAGGTGGTGGAAGGTGAGGTCAACGCATGCAAGGGCATTGTGCAAGCCCTCGGAAAGGACTCGGATAAAATGAAGAACTCTGAAGATGCAAAAGATATTGCTAACAGACAGGTATGTTTTGTTAAGATGTCACCTATCACACAAGTATATGTCACTAAAATAAGTGTCACTAAGACATCTGCCAGTCAAATACATGTCCCTGAAATAAACAGGCACGAGTTATTGATATGACATCGAAGTGGGTAAACGTTGACTAATTTTATTTGTGTAAGACAGCACCTGATTGATGATGTCTTCACCATTTCTCAGTGACATGATGACCTGCTTTCCATCACTGCTTTGTTCAGTTTGGTAGAAAGATGAGGTTACGTGGCAATAGTGTGTGTTGGCACAATTTGTATATCTATAAAATTATCATAAATTTGTAGATAAAATGTGTGGCACATACCAGTGTTAATTTTTCCATTGGCCACCATGTTAACGTTTTGTAAGATGATAAGAAAACTAGCATTGAAAAAATTTCAAATTTCTTCATAGCCATATCTGTCATATCATTGACATGCTGGTAAAATGTCATCAAAATCACGTACCTCCACCTCTTTTAAAATGCATGCATGCATGATCACCAGCAATGCTACCAAAATAGCCATGTTTTTCTGCACCAACATGTTCTATGTGAAAAAATGGCGAAAAATCACACCGCCAATTACACTCTTCCAAACATGCGTCATTTCACTGCCAGTGCCTGCTAGCACCCAACCTGCTAATATGTCATTTCACTGCCAGTGCCTGCTAGCACTCAACCTGCTAATATGTCATTTCACTGCCAGTGCATGCTAGCACTCAACCTGCTAATATGTCATTTCACTGCCAGTGCCTGCTAGCACTCAACCTGCTAATATGTCATTTCACTGCCAGTGCCTGCTAGTACCCAACCTGCTAATATGTCATTTCACTGCCAGTGCCTGCTTGCACCCAACCTGCTAATATGTCATTTCACTGCCAGTGCCTGCTAGCACTCAACCTGCTAATATGTCATTTCACTGCCAGTGCATGCTAGCACTCAACCTGCTAATATGTCATTTCACTGCCAGTGCCTGCTAGCACCCAACCTGCTAATATGTCATTTCACTGCCAGTGCCTGCTAGCACACAACCTGCTAATATGTCATTTCACTGCCAGTGCCTGCTAGCACCCAACCTGCTAATATGTCATTTCACTGCCAGTGCCTGCTAGCACCCAACCTGCTAATATGTCATTTCACTGCCAGTGCCTGCTTGCACTCAACCTGCTAATATGTCATTTCAATGCCAGTTCCTGCTAGCACTCAACCTGCTAATATGTCATTTCACTGCCAGTGCCTGCTAGCACTCAACCTGCTAATATGTCATTTCACTGCCAATACCTGCTAGCACTCAACCTGCTAATATGTCATTTCACTGCCAGTGCCTGCTAGCACTCAACCTGCTAATATGTAATTTCACTGCCAGTGCCTGCTAGCACTCAACCTGCTAATATGTCATTTCACTGCCAGTGCCTGCTTGCACTCAACCTGCTAATATGTCATTTCACTACCAGTGCCTGCCAGCACTCAACCTGCTAATATGTCATTTCACTGCCCTTGCCTGCCAGCACTCAACCTGCTAATATGTCATTTCACTGCCAGTGCCTGCCAGCACTCAACCTGCTAATATGTCATTTCACTGCCAGTGCCTGCCAGCACTCAACCTGCTAATATGTCATTTCACTACCAGTGCCTGCCAGCACTCAACCTGCTAATATTTCATTTCACTGCCAGTGCCTGCTAGCACTCAACCTGCTAATATGTCATTTCACTGCCAATACCTGCTAGCACTCAACCTGCTAATATGTCATTTCACTGCCAGTGCCTGCTAGCACTCAACCTGCTAATGTGTCATTTCACTGCCAGTGCCTGCTAGCACTCAACCTGCTAATATGTAATTTCATTGCCAATACCAGCTAGCACTCAACCTGCTAATATGTCATTTCACTGCCAATACCTGCTAGCACTCAACCTGCTAATATGTCATTTCACTGCCAATACCTGCTAGCACTCAACCTGCTAATATGTCATTTCACTGCCAATACCTGCTAGCACTCAAGCTGCTAATATGTCATTTCACTGCCAATACCTGCTAGCACTCAACCTGCTAATATTTCATTTCACTGCCAATACCTGCTAGCACTCAAGCTGCCAATATGTCATTTCACTGCCAATACCTGCTAGCACTCAACCTGCTAATATGTCATTTCACTGCCAATACCTGCTAGCACTCAACCTGCTAATATGTCATTTCACTGCCAATACCTGCTAGCACTCAACCTGCTAATATGCCTGATCTACTGCACTCGTTTCCAATAACACATTTTAAATATCACCATTTTCTAGGTATTATTGTATTCAACAGGAAGGATAACTGTGGTCCCCCTGTAGTAACCGTGTTTGTGGTTGCAGTCGAACCTGGAGCGCCAACTGCGCGACCTGGAGAAAGGTTGTGCGAACCGCCGCAATATGTTGGCGGAGTCTAAGAAGTACCACGCCTACACGCGTGACTGCAACGAACTTGACGAGTGGATCTCTGAACAGATGCAGGCCGCTTCCTCGGAGGACTACGGACAAGACTTTGAACATCTGCAGGTAATAATTGTTTTTTAGAATAATTAACAGACAATCAGTTTATTTTAACTATAATTTTAATAACAATAACTGTTGTGTGTTGTGAATGAATATGAATAAATTTATTTTGGAGTAGTAGTCCGTATACTTATTAGTATGTATCAAAGAAATAGACATGTCAAAAAGTCACAAAACAATGGAGTACAGTGGAACGTCGTTTTACGGTCATCTTGGTAATACAGTCACCTCGCAATTAAGGTCATCCTAGTACACTTCCAAATTAGTTCCATATACAGTAAACTATAGAAAATTAGTTCCACTAATACAGTCACCTCGCTATTCAGGTCACTTTTGTCCAGTCCCAACGGTGGCCTTAATAGGGAGGTTCCACTGTAAATGTAAAAGTGATGTAAAATTACCACTTTGCGTTGTGTTGTAGGTGATTCAGAAGAAGTTCAGCGAGTTCCAGCTGGGCATTGAGGCCGGCTCGGACCTGTTCAGTCGATGTGACCAGAAAGCCACCCAGCTGGTAGAGGACGGCAGTCCCTACTCTGACATTATACATGAGCGGCAGGACAAACTGAGGTAGGCTGAGGGAGATCTTCCTCCCCTTGGGCTCTAGTGTGGGGGGGTTCATGTGACTTGGTCTGGTTCGCCCTCTTGGTGATGCTTCTGCACCTATCTCGGTGTTCTGTCATTCTACCCCACTGTTGGCTGTTCATCCTGCCCTCTCACAATCGGTCTCCACACTGTCCATCTTAATGTTGGTCTTCTTCTTCTTCTGCTTCTACCACCGTCTTGTGTCTTTCATGCTCTCTATGTCAATCTTTCCTTACTCATTCTCTCTACAAGTCCTGCCCAGTATAAACTGCTACCAACTACCTTCATTTCTGGGCGTTTCTTCATTCCAATCCCTCCTTTCAATTCCCCCGTCTCCCTTCTATTTTCCTATGTCATTTTACATTTAATTCGTCGCCAGGTTTCCTTTGCTAGGTGTAGCTTCTTCACTCTGTCTAAGTTAACTTGGTGTTCTGGGTTTCTTGACTTGCCACCTTTCGCCAATCACAAAATGAATCCGTATTTGGCAAAGAGAAATGAAGCAGTTTAGCCAATGTGACAAAATTAAATATGCGTGCTGTTATTAATGTAATCTTGAGGAAATTCAAATGTAGCCAGAGTTCACCCGTAATTTCATGCGTTACGATTTTGATAACATGTTGACATCTTATCATCTGCCGTGGCACAGTATGTCATTGTCCCAACGTGTAGTCACATGTTAGTACCTCCGCCTACTGTGTCATCTGCCGAGTGCACCATTCCTGCTAGGAATCGGTGATCAAGACTATGTTTTATTGCTCCATAGTGGTGCTGCTACAGCAAACTCCTTTCAACCATCACACACGTAACTATGCATGGATCATATTTACTGAATGTTAGAAACAGTAGAGTGATATATCGCTACATTTTATAAAATATGTAATTTTATATTATTACCATTCATTTGTTTTTTAACCAGTGTTAAGCCATGCGGATGTAGAGGCCAGCTGCCTTGTGTGATTTAGGCAAAGGCAGCTGTGTCGCAACATACAGGAGCCGAATCCCACTAGCCCCATGTTGATGTTATTTATCAAAATAAAGAAAAGCTAATCTTATTAATCACTATCAATGTGAGCATTTTTTTTGTACATCGTTAAACATTAAGACAGTTCCAGTTTATAAGGGAATCCAAAAATGTGTGTTCGGATAACAGTAGCTTCATAATCCAAAATTGTATTAGTTTAATAATGTGTAGACAACTATGTCAAATCTGGTGTATTTCTTTTAATAGCATGACTGCATGTAATTGTGTAAATTTTTACCCAGTAATGATGTCTGTAAAATAATATTACCAACAATTTACTAAACCGTAGAGAATACGTGGCTAAAAAACTGTTAGACTTAGCCAAATTGGCTAATCCAAAAGCTATTTGGCACGATGAATTTCATGGCTATTCAAGTTAGCATTATAAACCTGTCATATAAATTTGTTTTAAATGTTATAATAGTAATAATTATCACTGTTATAATTATCATTATTATTAGTAGTGTTTATTTGAACAAAATCCATATGTATAAAAATACAACTAAAATATATAGATATACCTGTTTGCACGTCATCAGATACATTATTTTTAAAAATTTTGTTTTATTTTTAAATGTCTACAATCCAAATATATTGTGCATTACAAATAATAAATAAAAATATATATGACTATATACACATCGTGCTTTAAATTACAATCGTACTTACTTTGCGGTTCCATCTGCCAACAAGTGATTCACACATGTGAGTGCCCTCCCTATTTTATATTTTATAAATATTTTTACTTCTGTGTTTTTCCTTTCAAACTTTTCTCCAATACACTTTGTATATTTCGTTTGTAAATCTAATTGTTCCGATTTGTTTGAAATGCTGTTGACTTTGACTACACTCCTCCCTTTCCCTATACGCTGCTCCCTCTGTCCCCAGGACATCGTGGGACGAGCTACTCCAGGTGGTGGACGCGAGGGACCAGAAGCTGCAGGGGGCGGGAGAGATCCACCGGTTCAACCGTGACGTCGAGGACGCACTCTCTCGCATCCAGGAGAAGTATGCAGCCATCCCCGAGGATCTGGGACGGGACACGAAGGCCGTGCAGGGCTACCTCAAGAAACATGAGGGCTTCGAGAACGAACTCGTAGCGCTCGAGGCCCAGGTCAGTGGTGTCATCGGCGCCGCCAGGGTGGTGGTGGCAGTGGGCTGGATCAGTTGGGGTAATAACGACAGAGGTGCCACATCTGCTGCATTGGTGTAGAACTTCAGTTTTGCATAGTCTCATGGTCTACCGCTTTAGTGCCAGAATTCAGAGCTGGTAGAAGTACATTTATTTTGTACTTTAGTAAAAGTACAAGTAACTATGAGAAAAGCTACTCAAGTAAAAGTACTTTTTAAAATGTACTTGAAGTAAAAAGTAAACAATTGTACTTGAAGTAAACACAAAAGTACTCTTCTAAGTTAATGGTTGGACATTTGGTTTTGCAACTTGTACACCACCTGGTAATCATGCCGGCTAATAATAATGAATCAGCCAAACAGAAAATATTGCCAATTGTAGTTTCCGCTGATATCTGTATAGATCTGTGCTGGGGCAAACAGTTCTGGGTTCCGGCATAGGTCATTTGTCAGAAACTCCTTAGAAGTTCCAATATGTTAACACCTAAATTACTGATTCACTGTACTTCATTACATTCAGAAAAGTACACCTTAATTGTACTTCGCTACAAGTTAAAGTACTTCTAGAAATGTACTTTTTTACTCAAGAAAAGTACACTTTTCTACTTAAGTAAAGTAACAAAGTAAAAGTACTTCTTTACATTCTGGCTATGCCAGAATTTACCACCAAACTACTCTTTCAAGGTTAAACTAATTAATTGACTCATTGTTAATCAAAATATATCCAAATGAACACGTTATGTTGAAAATGCAACAACATTAAGTAAATATACCCTAAAATTGATTAATTATCTGGCCACGAGTGTTGGAAATCCTCTTCCAACTTCACCCCTGTGACCGCTGTGTGAGGGTCATAGTGCCAGATCTTCATTTACTGCCCTCACATCATGAAAAGCAGTACATCTACCTGGCACCTCTGTAACTCATTGGTAATAATTACTCTATTATTTATAATATAAAAACGCATTCCTTGATTGATTTAGCCCATCATGGAACAGACGTGAATCGTTGAAGTATGTATGAACAGACTCTAATGTTCTAATATCAAAGAAGCAGAACCAGTTTTATAATTTCTCAGGTAACGTTTTGACAAATATTTTAATAGTTTCATGATTTCACCAAAACAAATTTGCATGAACGAGTGAGCTCGTCATAGTGGATACTACTTAGGTTTTTATTTTGTGAAATGAACCAAGTGAAAAACTTTATTGAGCAGGGCACTAATCCATTCTGCTAGTGTGCTTGTCTTAAGCATTGTTGCCATGGTTACAGCATTGTTGCCATGGTTACAGCTGCAAGTGTTGGTGGATGACTCGGCCCGCCTTCAAGAGGCTTACCCTGGTGGCAATGCAGAGCAAATTGCACAGCAACAGGCGGTGGTCATTGAGAACTGGACGATACTACAGGAGAAGGCTGCCCAGCGCAAGGACAACCTGCTGGCCGCACTTGACCTCTACCGCTTCCTCACACTGGTCAGTCTTATCGATGTATCATTCACTTCTGAAATTTTATTAAATCGATTTTGTCAATGATTGGTTGATTTATGCTGTCGAATGATTAATCTATTATAATGTTGTGCGATAAATGGGCGTTTTGATTATATAAAATGTATTTTTTGTGAAATATGTATCATTACCATTGTTAAATTTTGTGAAAAAGACTCCTTTGACATCATTCAAAACTACTACGCATATTGTGTCTTTAGAAACCACATGTTACGGGAATACAGAACACTTTATATAAACATGTTTATATTTATGTATAAACATTGCAAGACTGATAAATTTCCAGTGGTAATTATTATGAACAGATGCATACATTTTTTTTCAAAATACAATAAAGTTTTAGGTAGGCTAAGTTTTATCCTAATTATTTCTAGCACTTGGCTACATTCTATTAACTGTCTGTATACATTATGGTTATAATTGGATGGTCTTATCATGTCACATTCGACTAATCAGCCTTTTTCAGAACGTTATCACCAAACCAAGCTTTCAGACCTGGCACTGAAGGTGCTTGTCATCCCTCGTGGTTCCTATACGTCACATTAACGTGATCTCCGAGTCACAACATATATTGAGAGCCACTATTTTACACCAACTGTAGTTAATGTCTCATGTCTGATATGTGTCTTGAACTCAGAACTCTGGCATACATAGGTGTGCTAACCTTTACACCACCACATACACTCTGGTATAACCTGTGGCTAAAGATAATGTCCTCTTGCTGTCGCAGGCCCGAGACTTGGTCACCTGGTCAGATGAGATGCAGAAGGAGATGACCACAGAACAGTCAGTGCGTGACGTTACCAGCGTTGACCTCCTCAAGAAGTCTCACCAGCAACTCAAGGCAGAGATTGACGCTCGGGAAGATTCATTCTCCACGGCCGTCGACACCGGACGCAAGATGATTGATGCTGCACACTTCGCCAAGAACGATGTATGTTCTAATAATAGCCATAGTCTGAACAACCGTGCATGTGTCAATGATTTCCCGTCATCTGGATGGAATTTGCAAGATAACTATTTGATTGAATTGTGAATAAAATTTACATCAAGCAAGTAAGAAACTACAGTCGTTTTTTACATGAGATAAAATACTTCACAGTATAAGTGTACAAATAAAGATGTACTGTTTTGATATATTTTTTTATACAAGGTGGGATAGCAAAATGACACTAGACATAAGGATTTATTTTGTTTTACAAACATTTTAAGAATCATTTCATATTAATGATGTTAAGAACTAAACTTCAGTAAATGATGATAACATGGTGGCTACCACCATGTCTGAATCTAGACACTGTCTCTAAGTTCCGGAAGCGCACAGAAAAATATATATCGAACAAATAATGAAAAGCAGTCATCATTCTGAGATATCATGTGACTGTCCTAGATTGAGGAGAAGGTCAACGAGTTGTTGGCAGTTCGCCAGCAGCTGCAGTCGACTTGGCAACAGAGAAAGACTTACCTGGACCAGTTGTACGACCAACAGGCCTTCTACAGGGATGCACGCCAGCTCGACACCCTGAGCACTTCACAGGAGGTAGGGTTTTTATTGTCTATTATGAATTACAAGGAGCTTTGTTGTTGTTGATGTAGTTAGTTTTTGCTTTCTGTGTTGAGCCTTTCAGCGACACCGCGTGAAAGAGAACTGATCTTATTTCAAAATGACACTGAGTGCAATATAAAATGGCCTTGACCTTCTTTAATGACAGCACATCATTGCGATGCGTGGTGACACCGTAGAGTAGACCAAGCATTAGTTTGACATCAAGAAAATATGTTTGTTTTGGACATTACATAAGAGTACATCACAGGATAAATAAAGTTGAACTGTCTTGGTGATTTTTTTTTGTAGAAATAAAATTGAACTATCTTCGTGATGTTTAGTTATACAAATAAAGTTGAACTGTTTTGGTGATTTTGTGTACAAATATAGTTTAAATGTTTTTATGATGATTTTGTTTTACAATGAAATTTGAACTGTCTTGGTGATATTTTTGTTGTGCAAGTAAAGTTGAACTGTTTTGACGATGGTGTTGTTTTAGTACAAATAATGTTTAACTATCTTAACTGATGATGTTTTTGTTGTACAAAAATTAGTTGAATTGTCTTAGAGATGTTTTTGTAATACAAATAAAGTTGACTGATTTGTTGACGTGTATGTGGCTGTTGCAGGCGTACCTCAAGAGTACAGACATGGGAGACACAGTGGAACAAGTGGAGGCCTTGATCAAGAGACACGATGCTTTCACCAAGTTGCTTACAGCGCAGGACCAGAAGGTCTCACTTTCATGCAATCTTCTTTGTAGCACACTGCAACTATGTTTGTCGCATTTAAGTTAGCCGTGGTGACTTACAGATCAGTTAATCCCTTCATTCCCCACATATTATATGTTAGGATATATTCATTCATGGCATAAATACTGATGCAGCATTAACGCCATATATTTGGGAATCCAGTGTTAACATTATTAATGTTTTACTTGTCCGAGTAGTAAAAATCTCCATCAGATTCTTGGCGAAAACAGCTCGCTATTTTTATAACAAAAATCAAATGTCAGCAGCCTTCCCGCTGGCTAGTGTTTTGTTCTGACTTACTGGGCTCTGTATTTATACTGTTTAAAATGTAGACAGATTAATTTATAACCATCCATAGAGAGAATGTTATCCTAAACATTAAACTGCTATACATTAAAGCAAATACATAATTTTAAATAACAGTTGAATGAATGATACAATTAAAATGAGAAACGAGTTTAGTAAAGTGTCTGGTGTTTGTTGTGCAGGTGGATGCACTGCGTGTATTTGGTGAACGTTTGGGAAAGGAACGCCACTTTGATGCACCCAACATCGACACAACACTGAAGGCCGTAGTCAAGAGGTCAGACTTATTTCCATTCTGTGACTCCACCTATCTAGTCTTAACCTATTGTCTTTTATATCTGGTGTATGAACATTATATTTACTTCTTATCTAAAATAATAACAAGACTTGTTTAATAATTATTGTCTTTTTTGATAGATGTCCCACATTCAGTATGACACACTGTATGTTATGACTAGAATTCAATGTGTAAAGTTTGATATGGCCTTGACGGTTGTTTGGGCAGATCAGCAATTTGTTTCAGTGACACTGAAGTTGCTCTTCGAAAGAAGTTGGTTGTAGTTATGATAGCAGTTAATCATCACGTGGTTGTGATAAAGAACTTCTCAGTGCAAAGTAACAAAGTGCATAATAAAAGGCGATTGACTGATAACTGGTCGTATTAATGAGGGTTACATGTGTGACAGGCGAGACCACATCAAACAGTTGAATGACGCGCGTCGGCAACAACTCGCTAACTCTCTCTTGTACGCTCGCTTCAACCGAGACGCTGCTGAGGTGAGTGGTGCATGCTGGGATACATGGTAACCCCTGGTTGAATCTGTCCAGACCACATAACATGAGTGAAACGTTGGTTTGTTTGTCTGTTTGCTTTTTCACTTGAGTATGTGGTTGATGTACAAAATGGAGTATTTGAATCCAAGTGGTAAGTATGTGCGATAGTGTGTGCAATTGTTTGATGAGTCTCGCATAACCGTTGTTACAAAACACACCTAAAAGAATGTGGTTTGACAACACTGGAGACCAGGAGATCATAGAGTTTTTTAAGATACTGGTTGGTTGTGAAAATGTTGAAAGAAGTGTTTTTATGATAGAACTAGAGGACATGAAGTGACAACAGTGTTTTTATAATAGAACTAGAGGACATGAAGTGACAACAGTGTTTTTATGATAGAACTAGAGGACATGAAGTGATAATAGTGTTTTTATGATAGAACTAGAGGACATGAAGTGACAACAGTGAAAGAAAGTGTAGTTTAGATATCAGACAGTACACATTCTCACAGAGCACTATACAGGAATGAAACAGATTATTTGCTGATTGCGTGGGTGCTAGTAGCGTGAATGTGTTTAAAAACACAGTCAACATATACCTCACAAGGGTGGGACTAAAAAGGTTGGACTATCAATAAGCCAAAGACTTCCTTGTGCACCTGCCATCTTAAGTTAATTTGTTAGGTTAAATACTGTAATAGTTGCTATTATTTTGTGGAACAATTTAAAATGTTTTATTTGTTTATGATTTTGCAAAGTAATCGAAACTAGTCCAAATTGGATCCAGATGAATTTGATAAGTGTTGATTTTGGATATGTGAAATGTTTGAACTACAACTGTTACCCTGTGTGAAGATAACTATTGGCTTGGCAGACACTGTGAGTGTTGTGTGTTTTGTAGGCGGAGAGTTGGATCGAGGAGAAGTTGAAGATTGCAAAGCAGGACTCGTTTGGCAACATCTCGGACCTGTACGACAAGATGCGCAAACTACAGAAGCATCAGGCATTTGAAGCAGAGATAGTCGCAAACACAGACCGTATCAAGGCTGTCAAACAGGTACAAAGAATGTCACAGTTCCATAGGCAAGGGGATACTTCTAAGTAAAATAAGTACTGGGCATGTGAGCAACAGTGAGGCAGAACGGTCTTACAGGCATGTAGCTCATACTGATTCTGTCTAGTTATAATATATGGTTCCCAAGAGTCATGGAAATCCTAGAAAGTCATGGATTTCTAGATAAATTTTCCATATCTGATATTTTTTTAATTTTGTAAAAGATTATGAGAAGTCATGGAATTTAAAAGGGAATTTTATTACCTCTTTGAATTGCTAGTATTCTGGGAATAGTAACCCAGGCAAATAGTAACATGATCATGAAAAAAGGTTATGGAAATGTGTGAACCCTGCAGTATAGAAAGAGTCACGTGTATTGCCATAGAAGCAGTCATCTGTGTTGCTATAGAAACAGTCATCTGTGTTGCTATAGAAACAGTCACCTGTGTTGCTATAGAAACAGTAATCTATGTTGCTATAGAAACAGTCACCTGTGTTGCTATAGAAACAGCCACCTGTGTTTCTATACAAATGTGTAGAAATGGTGCAGTTGCTAAAGCTTCGGACTCGACCGAGAGAACCCGGGTTCAAATCCTGTGCTGCGGTGTCGAACCTTGGACAAGTTTTTTCACTGTACGTTGCTCCAGTTCACTCAGCTGTATAAATGAGTACCTGGCTATAGACAGTGGTGGATATTTGTGTACGAATAGTCTTTGTGCATTAATTGCAGCATGGCTGGATGCTTTCCAGAGAAGTCGAGATGATATGCGATTGAACAGTTCTGCCAGGGAGTAAAGTGTAAAGCGCTTTGAGCAGTCCTGAGGACTGGATACTGCGCTATATAAGAACTTATCTTTACTTTACCCATGTTCCTGACACATTGTTTACATCCACCAGATCGGCGAGGACTTGATTGAGCGACGTCACGACTGCGCGCCTGTGATTGGTCAACGCATCAGTGACCTCACCAAGAAGTGGGACCAGCTGCTGAAGGAATCAAACAACCGCGGCAAAGGTCTCGAGGAGGCACGCGACATCCTACGCTTCAATGAGGAGGTGGAGAAGGCCGAGACCTGGATGAGAGAGAAGGTGGGCATGATGATGTCTATGTGGATGATAAATTGTTTAGCTTGTAGAAGATGGGTATGATAAACTACATGATTGACGTTGCTACTTGTAGATATCATTTTGCATGTTATTGTGAATGTTTTTGTGTGTAATTTACTAGAGAACTGGAGAATTGAATGGGGTAATTTTGTAGGTGGCAGCTCATGTTATTTATAGTGCAGGACGCCTAAAGGAATACAATCAAAAAAATAACTCATTTGTAATATGTTCTAGACTTTTTAATGAAGTCTGTACTAAGGAAAATATTAATTTGAAATGCCTAGAAGCATTTGTTCATATCGGTATATCGCATTCATGGCAGTCGCATAATAGTTCTAGCTGTCAGTTCATGAGGTTTATTTATACAGTCAAACCTTGCTTTATGGTCACCTCTGTAATACAGCCACCTTGCAATTAAGGTCACCCTAGAACAGTCCCAAATTATTTCCCTAACAGTAAGGTATAGAAAATTAGTCTCACTAATACAGTCACCTGGTCATTCAGGTCACTTGCCCAGTCCCGAGGGTGGCCTTAATTAATAGTGAGGTTCCTTTATACTATGTATTTGTAAATTGATAATATCAACACAATACCACACGATTTACCATTTCCTTGAGTGACTGTTTTTAATGTCACAAATGGTACAATAACACTGTTGAACTAGGATGTATTTGGTACCCGTCATACCCCAATAGTTCTATGATATGGTTGTAGGAGGCTCTAGTGGCTGCTGGAGACATGGGCAGAGACTACGAACACTGTCTGGAGTTGGGAAAGAAGTTGTCAGATGTTCAGGGGGTGAGTGCTGCCCATTGCTGTCAGGGCAGTTTGGGCTGCAACAGTCTGTCAGTATGCACTATTTTTATTGCTAATCCAAAAGCAATGCTTTTGCATTAAAATAAAGTAAAATATTTAGGAAAGTATATTTTTACACAAGTCATTTTTGTTGTTGTTCTATTATATGTTTATACATTTTATAAATTATGTTAAATATAATAATATTATAATATATATAATGTCATTGAAACAAATAATCTTTAATCCAGCATTGCATTTGTTATATTAGACTTGTGAAATTTTGTATTGTTGCTTGTAGATGTTGTGTATTGTTGCCTGTAGGGTGTTAAGACATTGTGCATTCTTGTAGGGTGTGAAGATGGACAATGCGCGGATCCAAGACATCAACACTCTGGCGGACAAACTCATCCGCCAGGGTCGCACCGACACCAAGGCCATCAAACTTAAGAAAGACGTTGTCAATGAAAGGTAAGAATCAGTTCTTCTTCAGTCATTTCTTAATTTAGAAGAATATTTCACAAATTTGTTTCCAATAAATCTTTAAACTGATTCACACTTCTGAATTTTGACATATGTATGGAATGGTAATTGTTATTTTGACTGACTAGTCGAATCAACATTCAAATTGTTGTATCCACATAAAACAGATAATTTCTTAGATGGTAAAGGTTGAACAATTGTTTCTTCTATTGTAAGGATTTCCCAATTAACTATCTATGTTATTGGTGTTTCAAATAAAACTAGATCACATTTCATTTGTCCAGTGTCCTTCTAAAACTGATATATCAAATTGCCTAGAAAATTCTTAACCTTGCCAATTGATAGTTTGACAGTTCTCAATAATATGTATTGAACTGTATTCCTACTTAAAGATGTAGATAATAATAAACTTCTACAGCGCCTATATCCCCAGCAATCTGAGCTCTGAAGCGCAATATACAAGAATCATTGGGCAGAATCATGAACAGGGATGAGCAAGAATCATCATTAGATGGTGCTGACTGTCCTACAAGACGTGTTGTGTCATGTTGCCAGGTGGCAGAAGATCCAGAAGTCTTTGGCTGATCACAAGCACAAGTTGGCCGCAGCCCTGGAGGTCCATGCCTTCAACCGAGACATAGATGACATTAACGACAGGATCAACGAGAAGGTTCGTCTCTTTTCGTTACATGAACATACGATTTGATCCTACTCATCAACTAGGCCATTCCTTACCCTGAATATACTTTGATCCTATCAGGGTAGATGCACAGTCATATGGGTATTTCCCCTATACACTTCCCCAGATTCTCTCTTCCCTGGCTATAAGAAGACATTTCCTTTTCTCCATGTTTACTATCAGAGATATACGTAAGTCTTATGCTCCTTTCTTCTGTTATGTGGTATTGTTTAAGAAATAATTTTGCTGTGGCTTCAACACGGTGAACCAAATATACTTTTAGAGATAAAGTGCTAAGTGGTTTCTTTCTTCAAAGTCAAGTCGTTGCATTGGGTTAATATGAAGTACTTTGATGTAGAGTAAGAGCTTGTTATGTATACATTATGTCTGTACATATCTGTGCATTTAGTATGCCAGTTTGGAATTGAAATACAAGTGTACCGACTGATTAATAATTACTTTAACTAAGATAACAGTAAATTATAGAATGGTTGGCTCATGGGAAATTTTGTTGTTGAAATGTGCCATACTTAATGCTACAGCTCCATGTGTGTATTGTATACATAAAGTGAGATGTAGTGAGCACTAGCATTGAGTGCAGTGACCAGTGTATGTGGATGTTGAGTACGGTAGTGAGTACTAGCATTGAGTGCAGTGACCAGTGTGTGGATGTCGAGTACGGTAGTGAGTACTAGCAATGAGTGCAGTGACCAGTGTGTGGATGTCGAGTACGGTAGTGAGTACTAGCAAAGAGTACAGTGACCAGTGTGTGGATGTCGAGTACAGTAGTGAGTACTAGCAATGAGTGCAGTAACCAGTGTGTGGATGTTGAGTATGGGAGTGAGTACTAGCAATGAGTGCAGTGACCAGTGTGTGGATGTCGAGTACGGTAGTGAGTACTGGCAATGAGTGCAGTGACCAGGTGTGGATGTCGAGTACGGTAGTGAGTACTAGCAATGAGTGCAGTGACCAGTGTGTGGATGTTGAGTACGGTAGTGGGTACTAGCAATGAGTGCAGTGACCAGCGTATGTGGATGTCGAGTACGGTAGTGAGTACTAGCAATGAGTACAGTGACCAGTGTATGGATGTCGAGTACGGTAGTGAGTACTGGCAATGAGTGCAGTGACCAGGTGTGGATGTCGAGTACGGTAGTGAGTACTGGCAATGAGTGCAGTGACCAGGTGTGGATGTCGAGTACGGTAGTGAGTACTAGCAATGAGTGCAGTGACCAGTGTGTGGATGTTGAGTATGGTAGTGAGTACTAGCAATGAGTGCAGTGACCAGTGTGTGGATGTTGAGTATGGTAGTGGGTACTAGCAATGAGTGCAGTGACCAGCGTATGTGGATGTCGAGTACGGTAGTGAGTACTAGCAATGAGTGCAGTGACCAGTGTGTGGATGTTGAGTACGGTAGTGAGTACTAGCAATGAGTGCAGTGACCAGTATGTGGATGTCGAGTACGGTAGTGAGTACTAGCAATGAGTGCAGTGACCAGTGTGTGGATGTCGAGTACGGTAGTGAGTACTGGCAATGAGTGCAGTGACCAGTGTGTGGATGTCGAGTATGGTAGTGGGTACTAGCAATGAGTGCAGTGACCAGTGTGTGGATGTCGAGTACAGTAGTGAGTACTAGCATTGAGTGCAGTAACCAGAGTGTAGATGTCGAGTACGGTAGTGAGTACTAGCAATGAGTGCAGTGACCAGCGTATGTGGATGTCGAGTACGGTAGTGAGTACTAGCAATGAGTGCAGTGACCAGTGTGTGGATGTTGAGTACGGTAGTGAGTACTAGCAATGAGTGCAGTGACCAGTATGTGGATGTCGAGTACGGTAGTGAGTACTAGCAATGAGTGCAGTGACCAGTGTGTGGATGTCGAGTACGGTAGTGAGTACTGGCAATGAGTGCAGTGACCAGTGTGTGGATGTTGAGTACGGTAGTGAGTACTAGCAATGAGTGCAGTGACCAGTGTGTGGATGTTGAGTATGGTAGTGGGTACTAGCAATGAGTGCAGTGACCAGCGTATGTGGATGTCGAGTACGGTAGTGAGTACTAGCAATGAGTGCAGTGACCAGTGTGTGGATGTTGAGTATGGTAGTGGGTACTAGCAATGAGTGCAGTGACCAGTGTGTGGATGTCGAGTACAGTAGTGAGTACTAGCAATGAGTGCAGTGACCAGTGTGTGGATGTCGAGTACGGTAGTGAGTACTGGCAATGAGTGCAGTGACCAGTGTGTGGATGTCGAGTACAGTAGTGAGTACTAGCAATGAGTGCAGTGACCAGTGTGTGGATGTCGAGTACGGTAGTGAGTACTAGCAATGAGTGCAGTGACCAGTGTGTGGATGTCGAGTACGGTAGTGAGTACTAGCAATGAGTGCAGTGACCAGTGTATGTGGATGTCGAGTACGGTAGTGGGTACTAGCAATGAGTGCAGTGACCAGAGTGTGGATGTCGAGTACGGTAGTGAGTACTAAAGCCCTGCGCGGGCTGGAAATCTGAGCCCGCCCCGCAACTATGTAATTTGACCTGCAGCCCGCCCCGCATATTACAACTCAGCCCGCAGCCCGCCCCGCCCCGCCCCACATATTTTGCCACATCCTGGCCCGCAGCCCGCCCCACCCCATAGTAACTTGGCCCGCAACCCGCCCCGCAGTAATTAGTCAAAAGTCAGCCCCCACCCGCCCCGCAGCCCACAACAGATGACATGGAATCATTAAAAATATATCATCTTTATTAATCGTTGTTGTTTACAATATTAACAAATGCACGGTGCTGGGTGACAACCATGTCATACTTGGAATTCCATCTTTAAGACAAAAAGAACCCTTGTCATTATAATGTAAATGCCTGTGGTGGCTTGAGTTTTGCACTCCCATTCGATAGAAAATAGGTTTGAATCCTTCTGCTATCATTTCGAAACCTGGGCAAGTTCATTCACTCCATGTTACTTCAGTTCATTCAGCTGTATGAATGAGTACCTGGCTGTAGACAGTGGTGGATACTTGTGTATGACAAGTCTTCATGCTTTAATTGCAGCATGGTTGAATGCTTCCCAAAGAAGTTGAAATGGTGTTTGATTGAGCAGGGAGTAAAGTTTAGAACTTACCTTTATGTTTATATTATCAGGCGCTGGCGATGTCGGTGGAGGACTACGGCAAGGACGTCGCTGGGGTTCAGGCGCTCCAACGCAAACAGGAGGAGCTGGAGAGAGACATGACAGCTCTACACACACAGCTCGTGGTGAGTGGGCACTGGGGCACACAGGGTTAACACACACAGCTCGTGGTGGGTGGGCGCTGGGGCACACAGGGTTAACACACACAGCTCGTGGTGGGTGGGCACTGGGGCACACAGGGTTAACACACACAGCTTGTGGTGGGTGGGCACTAGAGCACAGCAGGTTAACATACATAGCTTGTGGTGGGTAGATACTAGCAGCCAGAGTTAAATGGAGTCTACAATAGTTTCCAAAATGCATGGTGTGTGGCTGTGCACTAGAAAATTCACCTAAAAAAACAGCAGAATCACCACCATACATAACTGAAGACAATTTCACAAGGCTTTTTCAGAGAAAATATGTTTAACCATGCTGTGAACATACAGTCATAGAGGATCTTACACAAATGCACATGCATTGTAAATCCGAGTGTTGTTACTAATTAAATAGGTCCAATGTTTTCTCCAACATATTATAAATGGTTAACCTTGTTATTTGCCTCTTTCAATCCCTGTTTTTTGCTGAACTTTTTCAGACATTCCAGCTGTAATTTGTTGTTCTCCTCCTCCCTGCTGTTCAAGGGTGAGGGTCAGGTACAGTAAAGCTGAACCACTCGCTTTGTCTTTTCTTTCCATAGTTTTCTGTCCATCGCTCCCTCTCTCCATCTTTCATGCTCCCCTGATCTTCTCATGTCCTTCCTCACGCAATCCTCCCATCTCAGCTGTGGCCCTCCCCTTTTCCTGTGTCCTTTTCCGCCTCTGCTCTCTTCGCTGGATATATAGGTTGTGAAACATAGCTAGCAAAGATGTAAACTGTTGATACTGCATTTGTAGAAGCTGGAGAGTGTGTCAGCCAAGCTGTCTCTCAAGTACCCGAGTCTGGCAGAGGCGACACAGACCAAGCTCCTAGAGGCCAAGGACAACTGGGAACACCTGGAGGACCTTGCCAGCTCACGGTAGGCACAACTATGTCATTGTCATCACGTTTTTATATGCACAAATTTCACCCCAGATCCATGGTAGGGTGGGGGTTGATCCCCTACCATTTGCAGTCTGCTCCCAACTAGGCTACCTTCAATTTCCAATGTTTTGTTTCAGTTTCATCTCTTAATTCTTCCATTTACATGCACTGTAAATAGTATAATTTCACTGCGATTTATTCAGTATGAAGCTGTATACACAGTTACAAGGAGACATGTTCTCTTTGTTTGTTTCAGTAAGCAGAAATTGGAGGCATCCTATCAGCTGCACAAGTTCTTGACGGCTACCAGGGAACATGTAAGTTCTCTCACTTGGCATCTTCTCTTTGGGACATCCTTCCTAGTTTTTCATGCTCAGGGACAAAGGAATAAAACTTCCCTGAATTTTATTCCACTATATGATTACAATTACAGTTGAGATCTGCGCATGTCTGCGAATGTACTCAAACGAGTGCAGTGTATCAGGAACCAGATGTAGCTTTTTTAAACTGCAGGTATGAAAAGTAATTTAATAATAGGCTAGGTTACACCAGACGAGAGATGTGTAGCCAGGACAACATAAAAATCTTCAATTTATCTCCATCTGACTTGGCTTATCATAAATGTTTTGCTTTGCTGAGGTCTTTGAGCAGTTTTTTTTTTATGACTACCCTCAGGCCCAGTACGAAGATAATACGATACGAGGCCTAAGTTATTATAATTCAGCAGTGTATATTATTGATACCAGTTTAAAGATGTTTTGCATGTAGTCTATGCAATCCATTTAATTGAAATTAAATGTTGTAATTGTTTCACTTTTGAACAATAACATGACCAACAGCATCAACTGTCCTACTGTCTCGTGTGTTTCAATGACACTGTCATCAGTGTGCTCTGTGTGTGACAGGTGACGTGGTGCAGTAACATGGTCATCAGCATCTACTGTCTCATGTGTGTCAATGACACTGTCATCAGTGTGCTCTGTGTGTGACAGGTGACGTGGTGCAATAACATGACCATCAGCATCAACTGTCCTACTGTCTCATGTGTGTCAATGCCACTGTCATCAGTGTGCTCTGTGTGTGACAGGTGACGTGGTGCAATAACATGACCATCAGCATCAACTGTCCTACTGTCTCATGTGTGTCAATGACACTGTCATCAGTGTGCTCTGTGTGTGACAGGTGACGTGGTGCAATAACATGACCATCAGCATCAACTGTCCTACTGTCTCATGTGTGTCAATGCCACTGTCATCAGTGTGCTCTGTGTGTGACAGGTGACGTGGTGCAATAACATGACCATCAGCATCAACTGTCCTACTGTCTCATGTGTGTCAATGACACTGTCATCAGTGTGCTCTGTGTGTGACAGGTGATGTGGTGCAATAACATGACCATCAGCATCAACTGTCCTACTGTCTCGTGTGTCAATGACACTGTCATCAGTGTGCTCTGTGTGTGACAGGTGACGTGGTGCAATAACATGGTCATCAGCATGAACTCGGATGAGCTTGCAAAGGACGTCCTTGGTGCGGAGGAACTACTGGAGCTACAGCAGGAGAGGAAGGTGGGTGGATGGAGCAGCACACTGTCGACTGCCTGCCTCACTTATATTCTTCTAAAACTCACTCATTCAATCATCTTATCTCGTTTCAATGGCACGTTGTCAAAATGAGACTGTAATTGGGAGAATCCTGCTTCCAGTCCTCTTTCTGCTGTTCTGAAACTGGCCAATTTAATTCATTCTACATTGCATCAGTTGCAACTAAACTAAAGGGATGGTCATTTACAGTTCGCAAAGTCCCAAAATACACTGAGCATTATGTGGAAGGTTTGGTCATTACCAGTATCGTGGTCGGAATAAATTGCTACTGTATGCCACCTAGCTAGTGAAACATATGTTTATGCAAATTGAGATTAACAGCAGTTTTAATTTTAAATCATAAAATTAGTGTGGTGGTGGAACCATACGTAAATGCTTGTCTAGGACGTGTACGGCAGAGGCCTCATCCAGGGGGTAAAGTAGATCGCTTCTAGTGACCCTACTGACTTGATACAGCGCTATATAAAACATACCTGTTTTCATTTTGAAATTTCTCATAATTGTTAACCGAAATGGTACATCCTATTTGTTACCACCACCACCATCAACTGTAAGGATGGGGGGGAGAAGATTGTGTACTATGACTGTCTACGTTTTATGTACTCAACAGTCCACATGACAAAGATCTCATTTGAGATATTCAATGAAGTTTCTTGCATCCAGGTTGAGATTGACGGTCGCTACCCCCACTGCCGCTCCCTCAAGCAGCACGGAGACAAGTTGGTGCAGGACCAGCACTACGCGAGTGCAGACATCCAGACAGAGCTGACACAGCTCGACAAGACGTGGAGACAGCTGAACGAGGCGTGGGAGGACCGCAGACAACTCCTCGCTCAGTGCTACGACCTGCAGGTATGACACGTCACGCGATACACGATAGACCTCTCAGCGGGCTGCTAGGGAACCAGGGATGGCTAATGGCTAAGAACGTTCTTAATGCTAAGATGATAGTCTTGAAAAATGATGCATTTTTAAATAAGCAAACAAAGGGGATAACACAAACATGTTATTGCTTAACTTTACGAATGCTTCATGAAACTGGCCCCTAGGCTTCAATCCACTTTCCGATACTGGTATTGCAATTTTGAAACTTGGGCAGTTTCATTCACCCTATGTTTTCGGAAGAAACAAACAATCATTGGACTTTACAGCTTTTTTCTGTGCCAGCGGAAGTAGAAGATTCCACGCAGAGAAATTGGTCCAAAAACCTGTCGTAGACTCACACAGCCATTGATCTTGAACTACCAAAATCCATAATTGCGCTGTTGTAGTAGCTTACCAAAAACCTGCTGTAATGGCGTAATCACCATGAGCATATACTGTCATCGTGTACGACCACACATATACTGTCATCGTGTACGACCACACACTTATACTGTCATCGTGTACGACCACACATATACTGTCATCGTGTATGACCACACATATACTGTCATCGTGTACGACCACACATATACTGTCATCGTGTACGACCACACATATACTGTCATCGTGTACGACCACACATACTGTCATCGTGTACGACCACACATATACTGTCATCGTGTACGACCACACATATACTGTCATCGTGTACGACCACACATATACTGTCATCGTGTACGACCACACATATACTGTCATCGTGTACGACCACACATATACTGTCATCGTGTACGACCACACATATACTGTCATCGTGTACGACCACACATACTGTCATCGTGTACGACCACACATATACTGTCATCGTGTACGACCACACATACTGTCATCGTGTACGACCACACATATACTGTCATCGTGTACGACCACACATATACTGTCATCGTGTACGACCACACATACTGTCATCGTGTACGACCACACATATACTGTCATCGTGTACGACCACACATATACTGTCATCGTGTACGACCACACATATACTGTCATCGTGTACGACCACACATACTGTCATCGTGTACGACCACACATACTGTCATCGTGTACGACCACACACGTACTGTCATCGTGTACGACCACACACGTACTGTCATCGTGTACGACCACACACGTACTGTCATCGTGTACGACCACACACGTACTGTCATCGTGTACGACCACACACGTACTGTCATCGTGTACGACCACACACGTACTGTCATCGTGTACGACCACACACGTACTGTCATCGTGTACGACCACACACGTACTGTCATCGTGTACGACCACACACGTACTGTCATCGTGTACGACCACACACGTACTGTCATCGTGTACGACCACACACGTACTGTCATCGTGTACGACCACACACGTACTGTCATCGTGTACGACCACACACGTACTGTCATCGTGTACGACCACACACGTACTGTCATCGTGTACGACCACACACGTACTGTCATCGTGTACGACCACACACGTACTGTCATCGTGTACGACCACACACGTACTGTCATCGTGTACGACCACACACGTACTGTCATCGTGTACGACCACACACGTACTGTCATCGTGTACGACCACACACGTACTGTCATCGTGTACGACCACACATACTGTCATCGTGTACGACCACACACGTACTGTCATCGTGTACGACCACACACGTACTGTCATCGTGTACGACCACACACGTACTGTCATCGTGTACGACCACACACGTACTGTCATCGTGTACGACCACACACGTACTGTCATCGTGTACGACCACACACGTACTGTCATCGTGTACGACCACACACGTACTGTCATCGTGTACGACCACACACATACTGTCATCGTGCACGACCACACACGTACTGTCATCGTGTACGACCACACACGTACTGTCATCGTGTACGACCACACATACTGTCATCGTGTACGACCACACACGTACTGTCATCGTGTACGACCACACACGTACTGTCATCGTGTACGACCACACACGTACTGTCATCGTGTACGACCACACACGTACTGTCATCGTGTACGACCACACACGTACTGTCATCGTGTACGACCACACACGTACTGTCATCGTGTACGACCACACACGTACTGTCATCGTGTACGACCACACACATACTGTCATCGTGTACGACCACACACGTACTGTCATCGTGTACGACCACACACGTACTGTCATCGTGTACGACCACACATACTGTCATCGTGTACGACCACACACGTACTGTCATCGTGTACGACCACACACGTACTGTCATCGTGTACGACCACACACGTACTGTCATCGTGTACGACCACACACGTACTGTCATCGTGTACGACCACACACATACTGTCATCGTGTACGACCACACACGTACTGTCATCGTGTACGACCACATTATTATCTTTTCTGTAGTGATACATTATGTATTGTACACTTCAAATTATAACGTGTATGCACATTATTTAAAATTGTAGCATAAGTCATCATTATAATAATAATATAATAAAACTTTATACATTGTCAATTCAAATACAGTAAAAGCTAAGAAAGCTGAATCTGATGTAATTTATATGTAATAAAAATTAGATATAATAAAGTACAGGTAAAATGAAATGGAAAAGCAACAACAAATGTAGCGTCTACTTTGTTTAGTGGTGAGGATCATTGTTACCATGAGTTGTCTGTGTCAGGTCTATGAGGAGTACGCGGAGCAGGCAGACATGTGGCTCGCCAGTAAGGAGGCCTTCCTTGCCAACGAGGATCTTGGGGTGAGTGTTGCCAGAGATATAGCCAAACCAAACATCGTTGTAACGTATTTATACCTGGAAAAATTACAGATTGATGATTCACTATTTTTTGTAAAATTTTAAGTGTTTATATCAAGGTGACATTTAAAAGCGACTTGGTTACTTGGTTAGGAGAATTTATAAGATGGAAGTTTGCCAATATCTGTCTTAACTTTCTCATAATAAGTACATTTACGTAGGGCCATACTCCATTCAGAGTAAGGGCATAAATACATAAGTGCTTCAATTTGTTAGCTAAGTAAAACTAAATTATTTGAAACATGGCACTTATATATAGGGACAATGATTTTCCGTGATCGCGAAAAATGGTCGGAATTCGTAGAATTCAGTTTTTGAAATGGGATTGACCTTTTAAAAAAATTCTGTGATCTGGTAAAATGTCAAACTTGACGTTTTAACCTCTTCCCTCCCATATCAAACTTCAATGTTTTAACTCCCTCTCTCCCATATCAAACTCAACATTTTAACACCCTCCCTCCTGTATCAGACTCAGTGTTTAACCTCCTTCCTCCCATATGACACTCAATGTTTAACCCCCTCCCTCCCTGCAGACTTCCCTGACAAGCGTGGATGAGCTGATGAAGAAGCACGAGGCTTTTGAGAAGACCCTCGAGGCGCAGGAGGAGAAGATAACGACCCTGAAGCAGCTTGCGGATGCCCTCCTGGCCCAGGAGCACTATGCCTCGGGCGAGATACAGACACGCTGTGAAGGTGTCATAGAACGCAGGGACAAGGTGAAGACCTGCGCCGTACAGCGACGAAATAAACTCATTGACTCGCTCAACTACCAACAGTTCCTTGCTAACATGCATGAGGTGAGTGTCAGGTGGTGTAGGTGACGCTAGTCGTGTCATCGTCAGGCATTGGTAGCGTCTAAGTGAAGGATTTGGGAGCAAAAGTTGATGTATCTATTTTGTTGGTTTTGAAAAAAATCCACTTTTGTGTTTTGTCCTCCGAGTTTAAGTGGAAATTTTTATAGTATTGGAATATTATAAGAATGTGAAATCAAAGAGACTGGTAACAATGGTTGAAACGTTTATTGTAGGAAATGTGATAGTAAGTGACATTTTATGAAAATGCAATTTGTAACAAAATACGATATATCCATACAGTGAGCGCCACCATTACGAATAGTGGGAAGAGGGGCAAGCTGGTGCAGATTGGCTAAAAAGTAATAGTGCATTTTGATAAAAAATTATTTATCGCCTTTTGAAAACAAACTTTGGATATATTGCGTTTTGATAAAAATTATATATATGTATATATATACACCTGTATATATAATATATTGTACTAGTGTGGCATGTCATTGAATAAACATTTGGTTCCTGTCTAGTCAAAATTTCAGAAATGACATCACATTTTGCTTTGAAATACTTCATATTGATATGTTTGGTGTTAGGTCGGTAAATAAAACAAAATATATTTTAAGAAGCATGTTTATGAACATTGTTTTTGTATGGCACAAGTGACAGTGCTGTCTTGTTTGTATGGCACAAGTGACTATGCTGTCTTGTTTGTATGGCACTAGTGACAGTGCTGTCTTGTTTGTATGGCACAAGTGACAGTGCTGTCTTGTTTGTATGGCATAGTGACAGTGCTGTCTTGTTTGTATGGCACAAGTGACAGTGCTGTCTTGTTTGTATGGCACAAGTGACAGTGCTGTCTTGTTTGTATGGCACAAGTGACAGTGCTGTCTTGTTTGTATGGCACAAGTGACAGTGCTGTATTGTTTGTATGGCACAAGTGACAGTGCTGTCTTGTTTGTATGGCACAAGTGACAGTGCTGTCTTGTTTGTATGGCACAAGTGACAGTACTGTCTTGTTTGTATGGGACAAGTGACAGTACTGTCTTGTTTGTATGGCACATGTGACAGTACTGTCTTGTTTGTATGGCACAAGTGACAGTACTGTCTTGTTTGTATGGCACAAGTGACAGTACTGTCTTGTTTGTATGGCACAAGTGACAGTACTGTCTTGTTTCTATGGCACAAGTGACAGTACTGTCTTGTTTGTATGGCACAAGTGACAGTACTGTCTTGTTTGTATGGCACAAGTGACAGTACTGTCTTGTTTGTATGGCACAAGTGACAGTGCTGTCTTGTTTGTATGGCACAAGTGACAGTGCTGTCTTGTTTGCAAACTATTGTTACTGTCGATAGTTCAATGTACTATTGTCACGATAGTTTGATGTATTATTTCACCACTGCATTTTACAAATATCAAACAATACTTACTAGCACTTTACAAAGACACTTGCACGGACACAAACTGCTACATATACATTTAGCTTGCCAACAAACATCACGTACTGTCTTCTGATGTACATGTACGTGTGTGTACATGATGTCTTCTGATGTACATGTACGTGTGTGTACATGATGTCTTCTGATGTACATGTACGTGTGTGTACATGATGTCTTCTGATGTACATGTGTGTACATGATGTCTTCTGATGTACATGTACGTGTGTGTGCATGATGTCTTCTGATGTACATGTACATGTTTGTACATGATGTCTTCTGATGTACATGTACGTGTGTGTACATGATGTCTTCTGATGTACATGTACATGTGTGTACATAATGTCTTCTGATGTACATGTACGTGTGTGTACATGATGTCTTCTGATGTACATGTATGTGTGTGTACATGATGTCTTCTGATGTACATGTACGTGTGTGTACATGATGTCTTCTGATGTACATGTACGTGTGTGTACATGACATCTTCTGATGTACATGTGTGTACATGATGTCTTCTGATGTACATGTATGTGTGTTTATGATGTCTTCTGATGTATGTACATGTATGTGTGAGTCAATGAGTGTGTGTACATGATGTCTTCTGATGTACGTGTGTGTACATGATGTCTTCTGATGTACATGTACGTGTGTGTACACGATGTCTTCTGATGTACATGTACGTGTGTGTACATGATATCTTCTGATGTACGTGTGTGTACATGATGTCTTCTGATGTACATGTACGTGTGTGTGCATGATGTCTTCTGATGTACATGTACGTGTGTGTACATGATGTCTTCTGATGTACATGTACGTGTGTGTACATGATATCTTCTGATGTACGTGTGTGTACATGATGTCTTCTGATGTACATGTACGTGTGTGTGCATGATGTCTTCTGATGTACATGTACGTGTTTGTACATGATGTCTTCTGATGTACATGTACGTGTGTGTACATGATGTCTTCTGATGTACATGTACATGTGTGTACATAATGTCTTCTGATGTACATGTACGTGTGTGTACATGATGTCTTCTGATGTACGTGTGTGTACATGATGTCTTCTGATGTACATGTACGTGTGTGTACACGATGTCTTCTGATGTACATGTACGTGTGTGTACATGATGTCTTCTGATGTACATGTACGTGTGTGTACATGATGTCTTCTGATGTACGTGTGTGTACAAGATGTCTTCTGATGTACATGTACGTGTGTGTACACGATGTCTTCTGATGTACGTGTGTGTACACGATGTCTTCTGATGTACATGTACGTGTGTGTACATGATGTCTTCTGATGTACATGTACGTGTGTGTACATGATATCTTCTGATGTACGTGTGTGTACATGATGTCTTCTGATGTACATGTACGTGTGTGTGCATGATGTCTTCTGATGTACATGTACGTGTTTGTACATGATGTCTTCTGATATACATGTACGTGTGTGTACATGATGTCTTCTGATGTACATGTACGTGTGTGTACATAATGTCTTCTGATGTACATGTACGTGTGTGTACATGATGTCTTCTGATGTACATGTACGTGTGTGTACATGACATCTTCTGATGTACATGTGTGTACATGATGTCTTCTGATGTACATGTATGTGTGTGTTTATGATGTCTTCTGATGTATGTACATGTACGTGTGAGTCAATGAGTGTGTGTACATGATGTCTTCTGATGTACGTGTGTGTACATGATGTCTTCTGATGTACATGTACGTGTGTGTACACGATGTCTTCTGATGTACATGTATGTGTGTGTACATGATGTCTTCTGATGTACATGTACGTGTGTGTACATGATGTCTTCTGATGTACATGTACGTGTGTGTACACGATGTCTTCTGATGTACATGTACGTGTGTGTACACAATGTCTTCTGATGTACATGTACGTGTGTGTACATGATGTCTTCTGATGTACATGTACGTGTGTGTACACGATGTCTTCTGATGTACATGTACGTGTGTGTACATGATGTCTTCTGATGTACATGTACTTGTGTGTACACGATGTCTTCTGATGTACATGTACGTGTATGTACATGATGTCTTCTGATGTACATGTACACGATGTCTTCTGATGTACATGTATGTGTGTGTACATGATGTCTTCTGATGTACATGTACGTGTGTGTACACGATGTCTTCTGATGTACATGTACGTGTGTGTATATGATGTCTTCTGATGTACATGTACGTGTGTGTACATGATGTCTTCTTATGTACATGTACGTGTATGTACATGATGTCTTCTGATGTACATGTACGTGTGTGTACATGATGTCTTCTGATGTACGTGTGTGTACATGATGTCTTCTGATGTACATGTACGTGTGTGTACATGATGTCCTCTGATGTACATGTGTGTGTATGTACATGATGTCTTCTGATGTACATGTACATATGTGTACGTGTACACGTGTAAGCCTTAGTAAGAGTCTCCCAGCAGATGTTTCTTCTTTATGAAAATGCTATTACATGTATTTGTTACCTGTCAAATAAAGATGTCCCAGTTCCTGTATCTGAGCCATGTGATTGCTGCAGGTGATGGGATGGACCACAGCCAAGTTGACAGTGGCAAGTGATGAGTCCTACAGAGACCCAACCAACCTGCAGGGCAAGACACAGAAGCACCAAGCCTTCGAGGCAGAGCTCTCAGCCAACAAGCGCAGGATAGACCTCGTCCATGGGGTAGGTGGTCTTGTCACTAGACATAGGGTGGTCTTGTCACTAGACATAGGGTGGTCTTGTCACTAGACATAGGGTGGTCTTGTCACTAGACATAGGCACAGCTCACATATTCATGACTGTCTTTCTTTGAGTGAGTTTTGTACTATTTATCTGTATTCGCAAGCGTGCATCATATCATGTAATAGAAAAATGGTCAGTTCAAAATAGACAAAAGTGTAATGGATGTCTCGTGTTCCTTTACTTTACGACTCGTAAATTAAGGAAAATCCATTACACTTATGGCTAAGCCATTATAATTGGCATGTATTACAGGAAGGAATTGGCATTATGAAAGTATACACATTTCCTAGCTGACCTAGTGCATTAATAGGCCTTCTTCTGCAGTTCCTATCTCTGTGCATTATTTCTTCTATGCCTGCTTTATGTTCCTCACTAACTGTCTGTACTTCTTGACCATAGCCGTTTTACTGTGCGTGTCTGTGCTGTTTATGCCTGTGTCTATCAGGTCGGGTCTACCTCCCTTGTACATGCTGTATTGACAGTGCATGCTGTATGTTTGCTGTGGCACCATTGTATACATCGACTGTGTATGTTGCCTCCAGGAGGGCAGTAAGTTGGTGGAGACGCGTCACTACGCGAGTGAAGACATCAGTGAGAAGTTGTCGTCCCTGGACTCGTGTTGGCAGGGACTGGTGGAGGCGAGTCGCGAGAAGACACTACGACTGCAGCAGGCCTACCAGGTACAGGGTCAGGGCTCTCTAGGGATGACACAATTACTTGATACACTAGCAACAATCCCCATCATCTGAAAACTGCTATGTTCACATATACTCAAAAGAAGGTTTCCCAGAGTATTCGTAATTCACATTTGTTACAATGTAATAATAATAATATATTTTATATAGCGCCAGATCCAGTTGTAAATTGTTTGTGGCAGTATACAACATATACAAGACAAATACAGTTTTATAAAATTTCTAAATAAGTATAAACGTAGATATGAGCAGTTTTTCCATAGTGCAAGTTGTGAAAAATCTCTCCAACTCGTCAGCGGATCGTCTACATAGCTTGGAATAATCGCAGAAACTTGGCAAATAATTTATTTATGTCATGCCATTAAACCCAGTATTGATAACTGTAATTTTACAAAACTAATATCTTCATAATTTCACATTTACATAAGATTCTCAAAGATACAATTAATTGAGTGTAAATACATATCATTTCACAAAACAAATATCTTCACAATTACATAGTTGTGTGAGATTCTCAGAGATACAATTAATTAAGCAGACTGTAAATACTTTCTGACAATGCATGAACCATGGTATCATCGTCATAGGCGTTGCTGTTCTACCGTCAATGTGACGACGTGTCAGTGTGGATTGATGACGTCGAGGTCCAGTTGTCATCGGAGGACCACGGCAAAGACGTCACCACCGCCAACATACTCCTAAAAAAACAGCAGGTCAGTAGTGGTCACAATGTATGACACTGAAAATATGGACGCTGTGATAAAGGATATACTGTCCACATCTTGTTCATATTTACCAAGATTCTTTGAATTGGAACAGAATTGTTTTGCAGCAGCAAGTACGAGTCGGTGAACTCAACCTATTCAAGTGATGTTGAATGAACATTGAATTAAAAAGTTACCTGATTAAATATGATTGTGCACACACATTTTCAAGTAGAAATAAAACTGTTAAAACAAATGGAATTGAGTTTTCCTTCTATAATAAAAAATTGGATTGGGTTTTTGCAAGATGGAATTGGAATTGATTTTTTTAATTGACTACAATTGGAATTGACAAAACGGAACTGACCGTGTGTCCGGTGTGAGCACAGCCTCGTGGTTGACTTGTTGGTTGTTGGTTGTTGTAGTTGTTTGTTGGTTGTAGTAGTTGTTGTTGAAGTTGTTATTGGTTGCTGTCATAGTTTTTGTGGTTGTACTTGTTGTTGGTTGTAGTTGTAGTTTTTGGTTGATGTACAGTTGTTGGTTGTTGTAGTTATTGGTTGTTGTTTGTAGTTGTTGGTTGTTGTAATTTTTTTAAATTGTTTGTTGTTGTTGGTTGTATAGTTGTTGTTGGTTGTTGTAGTTTTTGTAATTGTTGGTTGCTGTAGTTGTTGGTTGTTGTATAGTTGTTGTCAGTTGTTGGTTGTTGTAGTTTTTGTAATTGTTTGTTGCTGTAGTTGTTGTTGGTTGTATAGTTTTTGTCAGTTGTTGGTTGTTGGTTATTGTAGTTGTTGTTGGTTGTTGTAGTTGTTGGAGGAGGACATTGCCAAGCACCAGGAGAAGGTCCAGGAGCTGCTTAAGATGGCTGCTGGATTCTGTTCGGCCAACCACTTCATGATGGACGAACTGAGTGACCGTGCTAATAACATCGCAGAGAGGTCAGTCACTGGCCAAAGGTCATTCTTGTTAACACTTGCTAAAATTGGCCAACTGCCATAGTTTTTTAACACGCAAATTTAGATATTAAGATATTAATTCTTTATTTATATGCATGTGCACTGTGACCATGCTATGTGTGGGTGCAGTTGTAATCGGATGTGTGCGATCACGACGGAACTACTTTTATTAACATTATGAAATGGTTATTGCAAGTAAGTTACCTTTCGAAGAAGGGACAGATGCCCATTTCATTTTGTTTTGAGCATCCGGCTTGACATAGTTTCACAACTAAATAACAACTGACTGCAGCTATACAGGACATAGCCCACACCTTTAAATTTACTGAAATTATTATGCATGTGAAATAATCATAAAATGGTACATCGGTATCTCTATTCAGTAATCGAGGAACTCTTCTGATGTAAATAGTGTAGATACGTTGCTACTGGATGAGTATCAACAACTTCCACTAGGAAGGTAAATAAGTATTTGTGATGTAGTGTCTTGCTAGCAGGTCTTGCTGTTCCTCTGATGCCTGTTGTCTCTCCCAGGTACGAGTCTCTGGCTGAGCCGTGTCAGATCCGACGTGACAACCTGCGAGACGCACTTCAGCTGTACGAGTTCACGCGTGACGTCGAAGATGAGTTGTCATGGATACAGGAGAAACAACCAAGTGCAGCGTCAACAGACCTCGGCACAAGTCTGACGGCCGTACAGAATCTACAGAAGAAACACCAGGTGGGGATTTGTTTTGTGTTCTGTATGTTGTGCTTGCATATAGAGTGAGTCGCTGCTTAGAATTGTGTAACCAGTTCAGTCAATAGGAATATCTATCATAATGTATTATGTCGGTTACCAGTGATTCTGGCATGAAATCAAAAGCTGTTATTTCCATATATTATAATAAATAAATTATACAGTTTTGTATAGCGCAGTTTTCCTGAAAAATCAATGAGCTTTATTGCAATAATTTTGACTTGATTGGAAAGTATGCTACAAGTAACAAAATTAAAACAATGGTAAAACTAACATGTAATTCAGTCAACAAAGAAATAATTGATGATTTATTTGTAATGTGAATTATAGTACACTGTAATAAAATACACCATTTGCAACAAGTGACGTTTTGGCTTAATTCAAGTCAAACAATTAACTAAAATGTTATTAGTATGTGAAATCAAAACAAACATTTGACATAAATGCATGAGTCATTATAATGCCTGCTTCTACCACAATGTGGCACTGCTTGCAGGCTCTCGAGTCGGAGATCAACTCCCACGAGCAGCTCATAGAGAGCGTGACGGTGACGGCTGAGAAAATGATCAACAACGGTCACTACGCCACCCGAGATGTCCGAGAGAAGCTGGACGACCTACTTACCCAGTTACGTCAACTCAAGGAGCAGGCAACCGAGAGAAGGGTCAAACTACTGGACGCTGTCGAGTCACAAATGGTAATGTCCATTACATCGCAATCATCATATTATTTAAAGTCTTCATATATGATCCATCAAAGTGACCGGCACTGTGAGCTGAGTATTAAGTTGCACAGGCCTATCCTGCACACACGCCAATAATAGCTGTCCTGTTTATGTCCAAACAATGTTGTGATTTTGATGTCCGTTTTATTTTACTTGAAAAATAATCCAAAACTACTCAAATACGTGCATTTACGAACACGTACATAAAGAACAATGGAAAATATGAGTCAGAATGACATAATTTCTCAAAACGTCGCTTTTTTGTAGTTTGTTTCAAATTTAGCAATAAATAAAAAATTATTGAAGGTATTTCAACAGATGAGGTATAATTTTAAGCTTATTACCTGTTGAATCAAAAAGGTACATGACTCCTTTTTGCAATTGTGTGATTTAATACCCTCTTAGCTGTCGAATGTCACATATATATATTCTTGACTATCAATTTACCTAGCCATGAATTGTCATGGTGTTTATATGTAGTCCAGTAGAGCTTCACTAGACCTGTCTTGGGGGACCACTTTAGCTGTGCTGAAGGGAGTCATTCAAGGGCCGTTCTACTGTGTCCGGGAATGCATGTAATGTGGCTGGGTTATGAGTGTTACCTGACAGTGGTGCATCCTGGAGAAAGTCATTATCTTTGGTATACATCGGTGTGTGAAACATGAAGAGAAAGAACTATTTGTGGCTCAGTGACGATGTCTGTGGGAACGTACAAACAGGAACTGATTACTGTTTTTCTTTTCAAAATGACAAATAAAGACTGTAATACTACCTGTAGTGTTATCATTTGTTGATTTCTGGGTTTGGTTTCACAAAGCTTTGTACTGTATGAAGTACATTAAATGTAGATATTTAACAAAGATTATATAACACAGAACAAACGTAGTAAACACTAATTTATTGTTACTGCTATGAATCCTACTGGAATCAGTCTCTCAGTATGAGTTAGAATGAGATGTTGAAGAACGCTTAAAAAAAATGGGTTCGAATCCACCATTTTGAAACCTTGGCAAGTTTGGTCACTCCATGTTGCTCCAGTTCGCTCAGCTTTTTGAATGAATGTATGTGTGGCTGAATACTTCCTAGAAAAGTCGATGTGGTATTCAGGTCTGCCAGGGAGTGAAGTGTAAAGTGTTTTGATCAGTTCTAAGGTTTGGATACTGCGCTTTACATGAACTTACCTTGACTTTGTTTGTGTGTGGTACTAACTGTTGAGATTCTTGCTACTAACCCCGTATGTACCTCACAAGGCCGCAGCCAAGTTTTGGAACAGTCACATAAGGTGGTGGGTAAGTAAGGCTCAACCGTCTACAAACATCACTTAGTAGCAAGTACATCAACCAATAGAGATCCTCGATTGAAAACTTGCACGGTTATATTGAGCAAAAATTAAAAAAATTCATTTGTGCGTCTGAGTTCAAGTTCTTTAAAATGCAAGTGCTATTGAAGTCTATTATTGCTATTACAAAATACTGTAACAATGATCAGTATGTTAGTTTTTAAAATACGACAAAATAACTTTCTGTTTAAATAAGTATGTTTGAATTAAATGTTTGTATAGGTATAGATTATTAGGAAGTAAATGTATTTGAATTAAAAGCTGATATAAATAGACTGTGAATTAATGTAAAAACTAAATTCAAGATGTGTTATTGGTCAGTTGCTTATGAGTGTACTTTAGTTATCACTGAGTATATGTGACTAGTCTTGAAGGGAATTAACTGGTTAAAGTAATTTATAACATGTAGGTTACTGTTATTCATTTTCTAGAACTGTGGCTAGTTCATGCCTGTGAAACTAGCACCAAGCAAGTACATAGGACTGACTACAGCTTTTAATTGCTCGTTTGTTCACATAATCCACCTAATTATAACTTTTTAATTTATAATTGCTCACTTGGTAACTGCAGGAGCCAAAATTCTGGCAAGAGGTAAATTGCAAGAAACATTTGTGTGTTTATTTTAGGCACTGTATCGGATGTAATGCTAGCAACATTTATACGACCTTTTATAGAAGAGTAGGCCACAGCACTGAAGAATGTCTCAATTGAGAGCCCAGCATGAATGTCACTCACAATATATTTAGACACTGTATTTACATGTAATACTCCTGTTAATGATTTTCATTATTTGACTACAAAATTTAGAGTCAAATAATGGAAATTATTGACTAGAGAGAGAGGGTTAAACTCACAACACTTTTTAAAGGGTACTGGCAGAACCCACCCATTTTGTAGTGTTAATTAATTTGTAATGTTCTTTAGAAAACAAAGATATTGACAATTCGACAAAATGATAGATATTCTCGAAAAATATGTGTGTCATGTTAGAATGTTAATGTATAAAGTTCAGTTCGAGAAGATAGAACTCCTGTTGTCAAGCTGTAAACAGGATATGTTCAAACTGTTGATGCAGCAGCAGGGTTTAATTTAGTAAGTCAAGCATAGTTTACGTAGACTATTTTATATTTGTAGGCTAGATGGGTTTTTTCATATTTTTTAGTCGCTGTAGGTTACAAGTTTTTGTAGTCTAAGTAGGTATTGTGTGTGTTGCTATCCCAGATAGATACATGCTTTGGAGTATTTTGAGAACAACTTGTTTTCTATTTAAAATATCCTGCAGTGTGACAGGTTTTCTTGTGGACTTCTAATGATGTATCGTGTGGTTGTTACATGAACGAATAGTTTCACATGTCATGTATCACAAGGGTGTTTACATGAATTTACATTGTCACATGCCATATATGTATCACGTTGTTATCACATGAATTTACCATGTCACATATGTCATGTACATGATGATGTCATCTTGTGAACTTACATTGTCTCGTGTCATGTGTATCACCTGTCTATTTACAGCTTCACAGTTTCACACCTCACTTTATCACCACACAAATTGAGAGTTTCACTGTAGCTTATTATTTAACTCATTCTCTGTTCCACATCTCTCAAAGAGATTTTACAATTGTGAAAGCATGATTAGGAAATTATTTGTATGAATGCAGATCTTTCTATGATGATATGACCTTTTTGTTGCATGCCAAGATCATTACCATGTAATAACTCACTAATTAAGTAGACTTAATATTAAAGGTTCCATACTTTTCACAATGAAATACTGGATATAAAGCTTAGAAAATTTATTTTTGACCTTAAAACATCGAAAGTTTTCTTGTTTATTCAATAATTTTGTTCTTTGTTAATACCAACTGGGTATTTCAAGAATGGACCATGTACCAGTGTTAACATTCTATGGAGCCAACATAATTAATGAATAGATGTATATTTTCTCGCAGTCATCATATTAATTATCTGTTGCAGTTCTATGCCAAGGTGACAGAAGCTGAGTCATGGATTAATGAGAAGAAACCGTTGTTGATCAGTCAAGAACTTGGCCGCGACGAAGATTCTGTCCAGGTGGGTGGCACATGAAATGATCACCCTTAACAAAACTTAAATGATCATCGTTCAGGGCTCGCACATTATTTGTTTTTGTTTAGCCAACTTATTGTTCCAAGACAGCAAAAAGATTGTGCACCTTTAAAATTATAAAATGTAGATGATCAGCGTTATAAAACTGTGAAAGTTACATCTATGACAGTGTATGCAATTAGATTGATTTATATTGTATGAATTTTTCTATTCAAATTAACAAGCACTTATTTCTGAAGCTGAACCTGACACCTTTCTGTGTTGTATATAAGGATTATTATTAACCACAATTGTTACATTTGCAGACGATGTTGAAGAAGTTGGATGCTTTGGACTTGGACATAGAGAACTTTGGTCACACCATAACAGAACTGAGTGCTCTGTGCAAGGGATTGGTGACGAGAGGCCACTTTGACAGCAAGAACATCCAGCGACAACAGGTAGGCATGTAGGACAGTGGTAATTCTTGTACGGCATCAATGAATATGAAACGTTTTATTTTGTGTAATAACCCATATTATATACATATCAGTATGCATTATGTGTTTTTAAATAATTTATAAAAAAATCATCATTATACACAAAAATCCACAGAAGTATCAAGTTACCTAAATTTTAAAAAGTTATGTCCGTGTGAACGTTTTCTAATATTGAACAACCATGAGAAGAATATTTAGTTGTTTTCTATATTTACGTGAACTTTCTAAATTCACTCTTCTTTGTGCTTCTGTTCAAATAATGTGAAGACAAGGAGGAGTGTTTGTTATTGTGGTTATGCTGGAATGGATGAATTGACGGAGGGAAGGGTGGGTTAGCAGCATGCAGGGTGAAAGACTGCAATCGGTTTGTTAATTAATTTCTTGGGCATTTGGCAGATTACCACAAACCGCTGACTAATTAACCATCTTGTGCACATGTACTTGACAGATGTCCATCGAGAGCAAGTATCGACAGCTGCGAGAATTTGCGGTGCAGCGCCGGCGCCGTCTGGTGGACAACAGGAAGTTGTTTGAGTTCCTGCGCGAAGCTGACGACGTGGCGGTTTGGTTGAAAGAACGGTCAGCCATCGCTAGCTCTGATGACTACGGCACTGACCTGGAACATGTTGAGGTGAGCCATTGGGTCAGTTTACTCTCACTGACTCCTTGTTGCTGAGGATGATGGGAATGGTGGAAGTATGAATTTGTGGGTGTGGTAACTGGGCGTTGAAAGAGTATAAAGAAAAAAGAGTATAAAAAATGATATATGCCAGGCTAACTATTGGACTGGTGATTTGAGGTACAAATATTGGCATAAATTTTCCATTAAATTGGCTTGAAATTTAAGAAAAAATGGGCTAATTTTAAGTTGTGTGCATTAACTAAATTGACCTTTGACCCATCAGATGCTACGCCAGAAGTTTGACGACTTCATGCGCGACCTGGTGGCCAGCAAAGAACGAGTGAACAACGTCCGCACAACGGCTACAACATTGACGTCTGGTGGCCACAATGAAACGGAGATGATCCAGCAACGAAGCGATGAGATCAGTCACATGTGGACGGAAGTGAAGGAAGCCACAGAGGCCCGCAAAGAGGTGAGGGAGCCGTCATTATCTTGTAAATATTTTGGTTTTAATTAAGCGTAGTTATATTGGTCGTTTTGTTAGGTTTCATCTAGTGTGTGTTAATGTGTTGAGTTTGGAGCCAAACCATAAAGCTGTTGCTGATTCTAGCAAATAATGCTCTAGTTGTATTTGTAATACCAGGTGAATAGGGCCCATCATCTTAAAGTGATTTCTTTGTACATTCTTGGCTTGTAGTGTTGGACGGGTATGGATAACCAGAATGTTCTTAGTTTTTTTATATTGGGAGTATATTAAATCTAATTCGAAACCATAAATAAACAGTAAACTTGTGCCTTCACATCTGCCATTTACAGTCATTTGTTGTAGCATATAGCACATTAAAAACCCACCACTGTCCAGGTTGTGCTAGTTTGCAGACCCATCCATGAACATATATACAACATTATCAGGAGAGCAGGTTACAAATAGAAACAAACAAATGTTCTGAGTCTTGATTACTCAAAGGCTTCCTTATCTACTTCCCGTCTGGGGCACTTATTCTGGATGGCAATCTTGTTCAACTGCATGCTGTGTGTTTGCCAGGCGTTGGCTGGAGCGAGACAGGTTCACACCTTTGTGCGCGACGCTGACGATGCGATTGAGTGGATACAGGAGAAGGAACTACTCATCTGTACTGACGACTACGGCGGGGACCTACAGAGTGTGCAGGCCCTGCTTGCCAAGCACGAGGGATATGAGGTAAGGAACATCCGACATCCAAACTTCTTTGTTGATCACTCTAGACGGGAACGCCTGTCGCCCTCTCAAATGATGCTGTCCCCGTCGGTGCCTCGACATTGCCATACATACTTATTCAGGGGGGTGTCTTCTGGCCACACATGCCGCCCGAGGCCATCCCAACAATCAGTGCATGCCTTGTTACCAGGTCGGTTAGTCAGAACTGCTCATACTTATGATCATTATTCATCACAAAGATGCGAACCAGGTAACACATCGTGATTTGAAATCCAACCCACCTTGAAATCCTGTGCACTGGAATGTCACCCCACCATCTAGTCATGTGCACTGATATCTAACTCCTGTTTTGTATATTGGTAAAAAGATATTTTGTTTACTGAAAATGGACCCACACCCATATCTCCAACATTAAAATACAACACACCACCAAATCCTGTACACCAAAAACTGAGCCCACCACCCAGATTAATTAAGACTACCCCTAACATATTCATTTCTTACATATAAAAGTGTAAAACAATTGCATTTTTAACAATTCATTTGTAATTTTTATAGCGCAAAAGCTTATTTTTTTATACTTGCCTGAATTTAAAAGATTGGAAAGGCAATTTTTTAAAAGAAAACATTTGGGGTAGCAAGAGTATATATTGTGTACTGTGAAGTGTGGGCCACATGAAATAAACTGTGATGATTTGTCGCTTGCAGCAAGACCTGGCCGCCATCAGTGCCCAGGTGGAGAGTATCACAAAGGAGGCAGAGAAGTTGCTACGACAGTTTCCAGAGGCACACGAACACATCCGTGATAAGCATGAGGAGATGGTGCAGTCGTGGAACGCACTGCTCAGTAAGGCTACACAGCGCAAGGACAAACTCATCATGGCAGAGAACCTACAGATGTACTTCAACGACTACCGGGAACTCACGTAAGTCACCAGTTGTCTTGCCTGGAAATAGGTTCATGTTCATGCAGATATATTTACGGAGGGCACTGATATGACATATACCCTCTTGACTGACTGCTGAGACTCTGGTGTTAGAAGAAACCTGATTATATGTCTTATGGGTTTTGTAATTACAAACAAGGAGTCACTCTTACCCTCTTGTTCCTAGAACAGTAATGTCCGAAGTTGGATGACATCAGGACAAATCAGTAACTGGTGTCAGAAGTGGGATGACGTGAGTTCACATCTACATTGGTGCAGAAGTGGGATGATATTATATTGCAAATATTGTTTCCTTGGGATGGGTTTCTAATAGGTCTTATGTCCCCCCCCTCTCCCAGGAGTTGTTAAGAACAAGGATAAGACATAACCTGTCTGTGTGTTGCAGGGCTTGGTGCAATGAGATGATGGCGATCATCACATCCGACGACCTCGCGAAGGACGTCACTGGCGCCGAGACGTTGATCAGTCGACACAAGGAACACCGTGCAGAGATTGACACAAGACTGAAGGACTTCACTAAGTTCACTCAGACTGGCCAGGCCCTCATTGCCGAGGGACACTTCCTCTCGGACGAGGTAGGTCTACTGGAACAACTATCATGCATTGAAGCCTGACACAAAAAAAATAAACTCATTAAAACTCATATTTACGGTTGTCCTAATACCCTAACAACTTCTTGTTGAATAGTTCCCAATATTTTTTCAAATGTTTCATCCAGACAAGATCAATTTATAATGATCTTTTATTATATCTACTACCTACATTTAAACATTTTGAATTTGCTTTTATTTTTATCATCTGGTAGTTACAGTTTTTCCTAAAACTTGTCCTTACATTAGTATATTTTCTTAATCATAATGTAAAGGATTCAACACTCAAATGTGGACACCATATTAGAAATGGGCTACAAGAACCCCCCATACAGTTTACATTCTGTTCCAACCAGGAACATGATTGCAGAAAATCGATGAAACCGTACTGCTGACGTCTGATGATGTCATGTGTGTGTGGTTGTAGATCCAACAGAAGATAGACAACTTGAACAAGTACCTGGACATGCTGCTGAAGACCTGGGAACAGAGACAGTTGTTGTATGAGCAAAACCTTGATCTCCAGGTAACAGCATACACCTTACATCCTTGTTGAACGTTGAACTGCAGAGATATGTCAGTTCTGCCCTCAAACTGACTCCAGTGCTGTGTACAAAGTCATGATTGAGGACGGATTGGATTGGAACAATTTATTCGACAATAAACAAACAAAAGCACACAATGCAACACACATTTTTACAATAGTTAGTCTATGTCGGGAGGCTCTCATTAAGGCTCAAAAGCCGCTAGCGTGAGAGCCATCCATGGAACTCAGAGCATGTCATATTAAGGTAAAAACTGTTTTTGTAGGCACCTATCATCCAGTATGAACTGTGATTATGGTGAAATCTAAACCACCAACCACTGTCTTCAGGATGAACTCCCGGATAAATCTTGCAGCCGCATCCAACACAGCAATTGTGTGTGACCAGTTTTAGAGAGACAATACGTGTATCCTGTATGAAGTATTATGATAATTATCCTGCTGTTATGCACTTACTGGTGTTGTTTGCAGCAACTGAAGCGTGAGATGGATCAACTTGACATCTGGCTCAACTTCCGTGAGGCGGCGCTTGCTGACGACAACCTCGGCGACTCGATAGACGCCGTTGAGGAACTGCTGAGGAAACATGATGACTTTGAGAAGACCGTGGAAGCCCAGGAGGACAGGTTCAACGCCATCAAACGTCTCACTCTGGTACGACTATGTTTTTGTACAATTATGTTATAAATGCAGTATATCTGTTATAACACACTGACCACCCAAATGTATTATAATATTATAATACACTGATCACCCAAATGTGTTATAATGTTGTAACACACTGACCACCAAAATGTGTTATAATATTATAATACACTGATCACCCAAATGTGTTATAATGTTGTAACACACTGACCACCCAAATGTATTATAATATTATAATACACTGATCACCCAAATGTGTTATAATGTTGTAACACACTGACCACCCAAATGTATTATAATGTTATAACACACTGACCACCCAAATGTATTATAATATTATAATACACTGATCACCCAAATGTGTTATAATGTTGTAACACACTGACCACCCAAATGTATTATAATATTATAATACACTGATCACCCAAATGTGTTATAATGTTGTAACACACTGACCACCAAAATGTGTTATAATGTTATAACACACTGACCACCCAAATGTATTATAATATAATACACTGATCACCCAAATGTGTTATAATGTTGTAACACACTGACCACCCAAATGTATTATAATGTTATAACACACTGACCACCCAAATGTATTATAATATTATAATACACTGATCACCCAAATGTGTTATAATGTTATAACACACTGACCACCCAAATGTGTTATAATGTTATAATGCACTGACCACCCAAATGTGTTATAATGTTATAACACACTGACCACCCAAATGTGTTATAATGTTATAACACACTGACCACCCAAATGTATTATAATATAATACACTGATCACCCAAATGTGTTATAATGTTATAACACACTGACCACCCAAATGTATTATAATATTATAATACACTGATCACCCAAATGTGTTATAATGTTGTAACACACTGACCACCCAAATGTGTTATAATGTTATAACACACTGACCACCCAAATGTATTATAATACACTGATCACCCAAATGTGTTATAATGTTGTAACACACTGACCACCCAAATGTGTTATAATGTTATAACACACTGACCACCCAAATGTGTTATAATGTTATAACATACTGACCACCCAAATGTGTTATAATGTTATAACACACTGACCACCAAAATGTGTTATAATATAACACACTGACCACCCAAACGTGTTATAATGTTATAACACACTGACCACCCAAATGTGTTATAATGTTATAATGCACTGACCACCCAAATGTGTTATAATGTTATAACACACTGACCACCCAAATGTGTTATAATGTTATAATGCACTGACCACCCAAATGTGTTATAATGTTATAACACACTGACTACCCAAATGTGTTATAATGAACCATTTCTTGTTGTAATTGAAGTGTGTCAGGGGGAAACAGTTTGTTTCCATGACGATATGCTGACTTCAAAGGCATGGCCTCACGACCAAGGATATGATGACTTACGTTACTCCCTCTAGCATTAAGAGCAGCGAGTCATGATAGCAACATGCTGAAATAAGAAGCTCCGCCCCATCAGGCCAAGATTTTCCTAAAAACTATCCAAGCTCAATATTCAGGAATTTGAGACAGCTCAGCGATTTTTGTAAACATTGAATACTTTAATTCAACAGTTGTTTCTGCTTTGTTAAAATGTATACTAAATTATAAACAAATACTAATTTTTACTTCCAGCTTGAACATTTTCACGAACATTTTCACAAAGGGGATCGTATATTTTGTGTTGCAGTTAGAGCAATCATTTGAGTCTATTTCTGTGAGAATCATGTGTTGTTGTTGCAGTTGGAGCAGTCGTTTGAGTCTGTCTGTGAGAGTCGTGTGTTGTTGTTGCAGTTGGAGCAGTCATTTGAGTCTATGCCAGTGAGAATCATGTGTTGTTGTTGCAGTTGGAGCAGTCGTTTGAGTCTGTCTGTGAGAATTGTGTGTTGTTGTTGCAGTTGGAGCAGTCATTTGAGTCTATGCCAGTGAGAATCATGTGTTGTTGCAGTTGGAGCAGTTGTTTGAGTCTATGTCTGTGAGAGTCGTGTGGTGTTGTTGCAGTTGGAGCAGTCATTTGAGTCTATGTCTGTGAGAATCATGTGTTGTTGTTGCAGTTGGAGCAGTTGTTTGAGTCTGTCTGTGAGAGTCGTGTGTTGTTGTTGCAGTTGGAGCAGTCATTTGAGTCTATGTCTGTGAGAGTCATGTGTTGTTGTAGCTGGAGCAGTCGTTTGAGTCTATGTCTGTGAGAGTCGTGTGTTGTTGTTGCAGTTGGAACAGTCGTTTGAGTCTATGTCTGTGAGAGTCGTGTGTTGTTGTTGCAGTTGGAGCAGTCATTTGAGTCTATGTCTGTGAGAGTCGTATGTTGTTGTTGCAGTTGGAGCAGTCATTTGAGTCTATGTCTGTGAGAGTCGTATGTTGTTGTTGCAGTTGGAGCAGTCATTTGAGTCTATGTCTGAGAGTCGTGTGTTGTTGTTGCAGTTGGAGCAGTCGTTTGAGAGCCAGAAGCGGCGGGAGGAGGAGAGTCGGCAGGAGCAGGATCGGGTGCGGGAGAGGGAGAGACTTGAGGAGAAGAAACGCCAAGAGCAGGAACGCATCCTCAAAGTGAGTCCTGTCTTCTCACGGCCTTCACACCATGTTGGAGGCAGTGGCGTGTCTAGGGGCTCGTAAACGGAGAGGGCATAATTTGGGGAGACAAACTTGGTCAACAAGTCTTAGTCATCACATGACCTTTTTTCTAGCAAGAAATCTGTTAAACCATCAAAAATTTGATGCCAAACAAGTGGTGAATTCCGATATTCCATTGTATATTTTGTTGAAATTCTGGTCCCGAAAGTGTTTCTTCACAACAAAAATAAGGCTGAGTTGTTAATGTAAAACTGTATGTTTAATTTGTCATGCACCAATAGTAATGTAATTCACGCATATAACTGTTGTCAACATTGTCGACATGGAAAGGTTGACGGAGGTCATGCACATTTTTATTGCGATCTATGCAAACCGCGACGAACTGGATACATCAATTTGGTTTCCATGCTTATATGTAGCAACACAAGGGGTTATGTAGGAAAAAATAAAATTACCAAAAGGTTACCATAGTCCGATGTCCGCATCCAAATATGCCACTGGCAGAATGTTCATCAGGGATGTGTGTATAGATGTTCTTTATCTTCTCATTAGATGGGTTACTCTTAGTCCACATCAAGTATTGTAGACTCTGCTTGATAGAGTTACTTCACACCAGAGCAGTTTGACACTATTAAGTGGCTGATTGAATTAAGCAACGCATTTTGATTCAGTAAGAACATGGAATGATTCCGCCCCAGCCAATGTATCTGAAGCTATGAAATAGCTGATTCAATCATAGATGAATCTGTTTAATGGAATATGAATGACTAAAATGACTAAATGCTGACAACATAGTTATAGCTAAGTTGACATTTGGCCAACATGATTTTGTAATATTCTTGTCTGCTTTGAATTAATCTTGTAAATATTTAACATGACTCATTAAATTTCCATGCCCGAACTATAAATTACATTGACTACTCTGTGGATTGACTCAAGTTTTCTAGTTGCTTATTCGCAGTGGCCAACTAACCTCTGCATGCGTTTTGCTAAAATTAGTTGTAATGTTGCTTGTTTCACTAGGAGAACGGTTGGAATACTTGGCTGTTAACCGACATGGTACATTTACCTGCTGTCCTCTCGTGTGTATTCTCCTGTGATGAACTCGGGTGTCATGCATCACTCATTTCCTTGCTCCACTTACTATACACTCCATCTGCTATCATTGTTAGTCTTATACTTTGTTGTGTGTCACGGCACCAAGAAACGATGCATTCGTCGTTTGTCTTTCTCTACCAGCCTATGTGTCCACTTGTTTGCTCTTGTGTTCTGATTAATAAGTTTTGTCGACGATTCATTGGTTTATGATTTGATCAATGAATTGGTGACAATCTCATTTATATTACCATCAACTTTATTTTATAAACCAAATTGCAACATAATTATTGTATTAACCGTTGGGTTGTAAACAGCTTATTGTTTGTTACACCTGATGTATGTTTTGTATTATTATGATTTTAGTAGATGTATTTTGTAGGGGTAAATAATATATTTCCAATTTGGTATCATGCAGTTGTTGTTGCAACCTTAAAGCTTGTTTATTTTCCTCAAAATATAAACTTTATTTCGGTAATAATAGCATTTATAATTTATTTGAACCAATTTATTTATGTTAGGTGTTGTTTGCCCCTCACTACAAAACAAAACACTTACTTTCTTCCGTTGCCATTTCATCTGTTCAAAGTACTGGTGCACATTTAGGCTTCAGACACGGATATAACTTGATAAGATTACATGTGAAGAGATTCGTCAGACTTGATGGTATCATTCTTCTTTTTTATGTATTTTGCAGTAAATTTTAATTCAAATTCACCTTTTCTCTTCTAATGTTTCATTCGCTTTCGGTAAACTTCATCTTTATCAGTATGTTGTTTTTGAAACTTTTCAAAAGTAACAAAATGTTTTAATGGTAAATTGCAACATAATGCATCATTAACATTATTTCTGCCGTGTTAATATTATAGAGATATTGGTAATCTGCACTCGTAAAAAATACTTGTTAAAATTAAATCAACTTATCTAACTAATTATAATTAAAAATATAATCAAAAAGTATATAATATAATAAAAAATCGGACTGCCATGTTAAAATTATAGAAACTTTGCTAATTTGTACTTGTAAAAGTACTTGTAAAAAATTCAACCAACTCACCTAGCTAAATGTAATTTAAAATATCGCAAACACTAAGATTGCTAGTATATCATATTGTAGAGGCCCAACATGTGTTAACTGACAATGTCTTTTGATTCAGGAACGACAGAAGGAAGCAGAGGAGAAGAAGACGATGGAGATGCTCCATAAGCGGAGACAGGAGATTGAGGAGGCAGAGGCAAAGAAGACTAAGACAGCTGCTGCTGAGAAAGAAGTGTAAGTCAACCAGAGTTTCCCTTTCGAATTAGAAATGTGTACCATTTGTAGAGAACTTCCAAGTTAAGAGAACAATTTTGTGGGATTTAGTCTAAGTTATAATATTCAGAAACATGCAGTCCTTTTATTTGCATTTATTTAGAATTTCCACAACAGTGCAGTCACTTGCTTCACTTATTATAATAATATAATTTCAAAACTGTTACAATAAAAAAGTTTTATATTTTCCTTGTACAGTGGTACCTCACTATTAAGGTCACCATAGGGACTGGGAAAAGTACATGTGGAACCTCACTATTAAGGTCACCTTAGGGACTGGGAAAAGTACAAGTGGTACCTCACTATTAAGGTCACCCCAGGGGCTGGGAAAAGTACAAGTGTAACCTCACTATTAAGGTCACCCTATGGACTTGGAAAAGTACAAGTGGAACCTCACTATTAAGGTCAACCTATGGACTGGGAAAAGTACAAGTGGAACCTCACTATTAAGGTCACCCTGGGGACTAGGAAAAGCGACCGAGATGACTGTATTTGAGGGATTAATTTCTGATACTTCACTGTTATTGAAATAATTTTGGATTGTCCTAGGGTGACCTTAATTGTGAGTTTTTAAAATAGGTTTATAACATTACATAATCTCTGCATGCACAAATGCCATATATCTCCTTGCTTACTGCTCCCACAACCCGCCTGGGTCATAGGGGCACTGCATTGCTGAATGTTTCACCAATCGATGCCAGTCTTCGCAGTTGTGTGCTAATGTCTAACGCCATATAATAACCAAGTAACAATGTAACACAACATCGACACAGTTGAACGTAATGAAATTCTATATAATTGCTATACAGTATACAGATAATTATAACACTTAAGCTTTGTGGCTTTATTAACTTAATCGGCCAAGTCCCGACGTTGAAGACTACAGCGAGTAAGCGAACATCGCTACGCCTGCATTGTCATTCCAAATTTGGCCGTTTTGCTTCTATTTCTATGTTTGAAATACACTCCCAAGTCCCACTCATTGTCAAAGATATATTTCCTAAACTGCTTACTGTGATTATCGCAACAGTATCCGAGTAATTAGGAATGTTTTCTAATGACAAACTCATCACCTCCGTAAGTTGTTTACAGTTAGTGAGGTCAAAAAGGGCACTCTGCGCTTGCGCACATAGAGTAAGCCAATGAGAGGACTTGTTTCAGTCACGCGGCCAGTGGCAGTAATCTTTTATTTATAGATAGGCCTCTGTGTCCGGCGATGCTATTGGCTAAAGTTGACGTAAACGAGGAATTCCCATGCCATATATGGAAAGAAGACATGCTGGGCTTTCCCATAGTATCAAATATGTCCTTCCATTGAGGGATATCCACAAAAATGTGATGTAAAACATATGTGATTTATTGCTTTTGTTCTATGGATTTCATGCATGAAATGTTACAAACTCTTTCTAAAAAAGATCTTTAAAGTACTAAATATTAACAAAAGTAAAAAAAACCATTGCCAATCAGTAGAAAAGACATTAAACTTATCATTTGGAGACAAAAAGTTAAAATCATCAAAAATCACTGTGCAATGTAAAAATGGTGTTTTCTCAAAATTGCCGACACCCGACTCATGTTGTTATGTTTCTACACATATGTAAAAATATACTAAAGATTGTTACATCAGGCAAAGAAACAGGTAGTGCCAGAATGCTGGTGAAAGCCACAGACTGCATCGTGACTGTGTGTTCCAGATCGGACCGTCTCTCACCATCAGTCCTCTTGCCGGATGAGGTGGATGGTCTCATCAACCGAACCCACAGTTTCCGCAGTAAATCACACACCCAGGACGCCATGCAGCCCGAGAAACCCACCCCACTCGCCCCAGCCCCGCCCACCACCGCACCACCACCTAGCGATGCAGCCAAGCTGAGCCCGCCGATATCGCCAACCAGTGTTATTGCGCCTTCCAAGTCTCCTAAAGTGACGCGTACGGAATCACTGAAGGTTGAGAAGGTGAAGAGGACTCTGAGCCTGAGGGCAGTAAGACACACCCCCAGCTTCAAGGACAAGTATAAGCTGCCCACTTCACTACCCCCGGCTGAGATTGAGGGGGTGTTGGAGCGTAAACAGGACCTACAGAGTGGGGGGAAGCGAGCAACGATTCGCTCGTGGAAGACGTTGTACACGGTCTTGTGTGGACAGCTCTTGTGCTTCTTCAAGGACAAATCAGGTGCATTGTTGTTTGTTGTATATGGCGTGATTGTAGCAGCGGAATGTCTTGAAATGTTGTCCTTTTTGTTCCTTTATCTTTAATAGTGATAATGATACATTTCTTGTGTAGTGCTCCATGCATATACTTGTTCTTAGGGCTGTACAATGGTTTTTAGCCAAATGCGTTTTAGTGCTTTAAAATATAAAAAATACTTTGCAAGAAGTGAAAAATTCATGATTCAAGTTATTTTGCTTTTGTTTAATAGTTACACAAATAATATTTCCAATGGTCTGTCATATTCTCATATTCTCCCTTTGTTTTGTTTAACAAGGCCGGCTGATCTAGTATCATGTCCATACCACTTTAGCTTTCAATTCTTGACTATCGTCTGGACGTCTTCAAAGGGTTCGATGGCTTGCTTAATTCTGTTGCGCACTTCCTCGTTGGTGGTGTGGTCCTTGTATTAACTTTTTAACCGAGCAGCCCATTCTGTTAATGCAGCATACACAGAGAATGCCGCTGCGTCCCCACCACTTGCCATCCTGCATGCGACATGTGAGATCGCAGCGACCTACACGAAGAAGAAGAACGTACTGCGACTGCGTCTACAGGAGGGCTCCGAGTATCTGTTCATGGCCCAGACACATGCCCACATGATGGAGTGGGTCCATAAGCTACAGTTCCACGCAGGTACATCTCACGACAAGCCTTCGCAGGCAGTTGATTAGGTCATCTTAACACCCACGCGTTAACATCCGTTAACACGATTTCGGTTAATTAAGTGAAGGAACTTACATGGTTTGAAGACATTGCTGCTAGTACCATGCTTTTCATTAGCCAGTCTTGGCTCAGTCCAAATCTACATTAAAGTTGTATGTTTTTGTAGTGAAATGTCAAGATAAGTTGACACAAAGTGCTTTGCTGGAAAAACGTAATGTAATGGTTCATGTAGTTGGTATGTTGAATGAAGTGGTTTTATAAATATAGATAAACATAAGCTGTGAAATGCATGGAATATGGCAGCACTGTTGTGCACCTACTATGGGGATGACGTTGTGAATGTTTTAGTATTAATATTGCATGCATAGAAAGTAAGTCAGGAGATAGTAGAAGAAGCTTACTTGGAAAAATGAATCAGGGCAGTCAGCTTATTGCCATCAGTAGAGTTGAAAGCATTTCTCTTAGGTCCTAGTCAGATGATAATCTACATGTCTTATCAATTTAATGCTCATGTATCAGTGTTTATTTACCATCCCTAATGAAAAGAACCGGGTGATCGTTTAAAAAAAGTTAAATTAAGAAATAAAAATGCAGAATGCACAGCTGAATTTGTATAGTGAAAGGATCATTTTAGTTATGCAAAGATGAGGAATTTTTAGGTTTAATGATCTACGTGAGCTCTGTAGACATAGAATGATCTACGTGATCTCTGTAGACGTAGAATGATCTACGTGAGCTCTGTAGACGTAGAATGATCTACGTGAGCTCTGTAGACGTAGAATGATCTACGTGAGCTCTGTAGACGTAGAATGATCTACGTGATCTCTGTAGACGTAGAATGATCTACGTGAGCTCTGTAGACGTAGAATGATCTACGTGAGCTCTGTAGACGTAGAATGATCTACGTGAGCTCTGTAGACGTAGAATGATCTACGTGAGCTCTGTAGACATAGAATGATCTACGTGAGCTCTGTAGACGTAGAGTGATCTACGTGATCTCTGTAGACGTAGAATGATCTACGTGAGCTCTGTAGACGTAGAGTGATCTACGTGAGCACTGTAGACGTAGAGTGATCTACGTGATCTCTGTAGACGTAGAATGATCTACGTGATCTCTGTAGACGTAGAATGCTCTACGTGAGCTCTGTAGACGTAGAATGATCTACGTGAGCTCTGTAGACGTAGAAAGCTCTACGTGAGCTCTGTAGACGTAGAATGATCTACGTGAGCTCTGTAGACGTAGAATGATCCACGTGGGCTCTGTAGACGTAGAATGGTCCACGTGATCTCCGTAGGCTTAGAATGGTCCACGTGATCTCCGTAGACGTAGAATGGTCCACGTGATCTCCGTAGACTTAGAATGGTCCACGTGATCTCCGTAGACTTAGAATGGTCCACGTGATCTCCGTAGACGTAGAATGGTCCACGTGATCTCCGTAGACGTAGAATGATCCGCGTGAGCTCTGTACACGTAGAATGGTCCACGTGATCTCCGTAGACGTAGAATGGTCCATGTGGGCTCTGTAGACGTAGAATGGTCCACGTGATCTCCGTAGACTTAGAATGGTCCACGTGACCTCCGTAGACGTAGAATGCAATTGTGGTAAAACTGCCATTATATATGATTGATAGTGTATGTGGTTTGCATGCATGATTGGCACGTTAAAACATAACCTGATATACTAAACACAAGGTCTACATGCATGTATAATACTACCATGTCTCACTGTAATGTTTTACTGTCTACCAGTTCCTTCTAAATCATCTACACTTGAGTGCACAAAAATAGCGACAGAGCTAACATTCATCCAGGGGGCTCTTTCATTCTTTCCCGTAATAATTATCGGGGGACACTTTGATCAATTCACTTAAATTATTGATCATTTCCCTTAACAAATGTCTTGTTTCTTGCCTTGTCCAATTAAGAGAGCGACGAAGATTCCACAAGTAAGTATTCGTGTTGTTGAAGAGCGTAGGGACGGTTGTGGGTATACTGCTATCATTCTCTGTATGTGGGTGTTTGTGTGACCATTCGTTCAGCTTTAAACCATTCACGGTTATATTGAGTTACTATTACATTAGTTCTAAATACAATTTTGGTCATTAGACATAATTTAATTATCTGAACAATGTTTCATCTTAATATTTTGGCTGTTTCGTTGATTCGCACATCTTTCTTCAGTTCACTGAAGGCTGTGTGAAATGGCAAAAAATATTCGGAAGAAACCAATTTCTTGTTCAGGTAATTAAATTATATTTCGAATGAAACAAGCCAAGAATTGAATCGATACATTCAAGGGAGATTTTGGTCCTTTTGCATTTGACTTTGTTGTTTTCAAACGTTTAATATAACGTACGTTAATTTTTAAAGTTGTACTGGTTTTACATTGTTATATCTGCCACTGCTGATTACTGATATCTTTATATAAAAATCACATTTCAAGGATGTCAGTTTGCCGGAACATATGAGCTTTTCGCAAGCCTTAGTAGATGCTCAGAAAATTAGAAAAATATAGTAATTTGTTTAATTAACTCTCAGCAAGGTTTTCCTGTGTGTGCTTTTGTGGTTGTTGCAAGTGGCCTTTAGGTTGGAGCTTGAAGGTGTGCCATGGAGAAGGTCCCTTACCTACTAACACATGAGCTAGCATGCTGCCAGTAACCAGCTATCTAGAACGACTGTCGGTCGCATTAGTTGCGTGTGTGTCATGTGACAGTGCCATAATTACATGAGTGCTTATGAATTTCTGCATGTGTTTGCACATGTAGAATTGTGTAAACGCATTCGGTTTATGTATGTGTGTGTGCAACATTGTTGTTTTTGCCACTTAAATTTAATGTGTATTATTTTACAATATTTTATTGCTTTAAGTATGCATAATGTTAGAACTTATTTGTATTTTTATGTATATGTGCTTGGCTCAGATCATGTTTTTTTTTAAACTTCAAATAAACACTTATGTACCTTTCTAGTCATAGCACAGATGGATGTCTTTCCAATATGTTGTAATGTTTCTACTTCATATGCTAAGAAGTCTATCAACAAACACACTAATTTGATCATCTCAGTTTTATTGTGGTTTAGGATCAAAGTACAGTAGAACCTTGCTTTACAGTCACCTTAATAATACAGCCACCTCGCAATTAAGGTCACCATAGAACAGTCCAACATTATTTCCACATACAGTAAAGGATATTAGTCCCGTTAATATGGTTACCTCGCTATTAAGGTCACTTTAGTCCACTCCAAAGGGTGGCCTTAATAATGAGGTTCCTCTGTATGTTTATTTGTTATACTGGCATTTTTACCCGTGTTGAACTCTAACTTCTGACCTGCTCTAGAACTGCCCCCAGATGCTGGCATTCTACCTGTATTGAACTCTGACATCTGCCCTATTCTAGAACTGTCCCCTGAGCAGCAGCTGTTGAACTACGATGAGGTGAAGCGGGGGTCACCGTCTTACAGCCCTGCCACTACCCCAAGGGGCGTGGGTCAGCTACCTAGCGACGTACCCCCTAAGGCGCCCAGTCCAATGTCAAGTCCAACCTCCTCGGAGTCTAGTGGATCACGAAGAGTGAGTAATACGTCAGGATCAATGTCACCACGACACGGCACCGATGCCACTGACGCCGACAGAGTGACATCCCTGATGCTGCCAAGTGACGAAGGTATGAGTTGTTACTATTAGAATTAAACATCACTTGGTGTGCCATGATTTTACAGTGTTTCCATTTGAGTTGTACTGTGTACAGAATTGCCATATCTTTCTTGTATATAATGTTTCACATGTCTGTAACAAGGTTTCAGAATAGTTTGCAATGCACGTTTCAAAATCACTTTCCACTGAAAATAGTAAGCATGGGGGTCATTTCACTGCATGGGAAGGTTTGGTGAAAATTTATTTTTAAGATAAATAGTTAATATAATATTTCTGCTCGAAATTGTTTATAGTTCTAAGATAAATAATCACATGGTTACTTTTCAGAAGACAGCATAGCTATTATGTATCCTTATATATAAATGTAAAATAATTATTTTAATCATGCCAGTCAGTCTGAGTTGTTATGCTGTAAAATATAATTAGTATTTTCTATGAAGTTGTATTAGCAAAAGAATATGAACCAACATTATGCTTGTAAGAGAACTTGAACCAACATATTTTGAACAAGATGAAATCAACCAAACATGTTATTAGTGAAAGACAGTGAGCCAACAGTTTTATTAAGAAGATAATAAAGTCCAAAAGTTTTATTAGCAAAAGAATATGAACCAAGAGGTTTGTTAAAGAGGGAACAGTGACTAAAAAGTTTGACTAATAGGATCTACATGTGGTTGTTGAGATGTGCATTCTGCCTCTCTCCATACCCGGCTATATCCTCACCTTCGCTTTGTTGCATTTCAAGGCTGTTGCTGTGATCATAACCAATTCTAAATGACTCCGGTCAAAACTGATTGTACTTCTAGCACAGAATCTGATAGTGTAACCAGTCTAAATTAAACATTACAAATGTTCTGACCCCAAATACAGGTGATTGTGATCTCAGTTGTAAGTTCATTTTGATTTGGCTAAGTTGTGATTTAAATATATGGTGAAGTACCGTAGTTGAAGTTTTATAATCCAATACACCCCAATTTTCCCGTAGTTTTAAAACTGCATGCGTCTTTGGCGTAATGAGTGTCCTTGGCGTAATGAGTGTTATGATGTTGGCTTTTGATGTTTGCTACTACCCTCGCACACAGCGACTGACAGCGACAGTTTGCCTCCTCCCATCGTGACTTCCGCACCACCATCTCTGCCACAAGGTGGCGCTCCGGGCGACAGTGATTTTGACGATGATTGGCTAGGTGCTCCGTTTGCCGTTGATGGTTTGTGTTTGTGACATTGCCTGGTGGCGACACCTGGATGTGGTCATGGTAACTGGCAGATGTTCAGATTGAAACAAAATAAATAACTGCAATACAGTTTAGTGCTTTATAGCGAATTTTGTCTTAAAGGGAGAGTCTGTTCCTCCACCCAGAATTAGCCAGCGTAGTAATTTGTCTGCCCTGTTGAATATGGTAATATGGGAAATTGTTGAACAACAAAGGGCACTGCAGTTAATTCAGCCGGCATTATTGCCAGTAAAGGATGTTTTGAAACTGGATGTTTTATTTACCATTTGAACATGCTCTGAGATCTTCCAAATTGCAAACATTCTTACGAGATTACTAAACACAATTTGGCGGGAAGTATACCTTCAACATAGATATCATAGTCTTAAGAACATTATATTAATATTAATAAATGAAAAACTAGGAACAGACCGCCTCCTTTTAACTGAAGTGCACTGTTGTTAAAAGTATGCTATATACTATTTAGCTTACTTTCAAGAACTCAATGGAATTGCTAATTTTATTGACTGAAATCAGATTTTTTGATACATAACTAAACTAAACATTGTACTTTATTTGTACAAGAATAGCACAGCGGTGACACTAAAGTTATGGTGACACTGTTTTTATAGGTGTACTTCATTAGATAGCATGATGTTCATTATAACAAAGTAACACTCATCTGCCAGTTATCTGATGTTGCACATCCGGGTAGTAAGTTTGCTTGTTCCTTCCCAGCATGCAGTAGTCAACCGTGGTCACGTGTGGAACCTGTGTTACTGACCCTGTCTTTTGTGTTGTGTTTAATATGCATTTTGAACTTTCTAGTTTCAGTTAATAATTAAAATGTTTATTGGACACACTGCAGATATTGGCCGTGCTTTAGCTGAGCTCGTCTAAGGTTTGAAAGTTCAAATTTGTTCGTTTTGTGAATGTTATCCTCATTTTGCAATATGACTCGCAATATCACTCGGAGGGTGTGGTAAAATTAATGTCACAAACAACATCTGGAGTTATTGATTGACAGGTAGAAAACAAAATGTTTCATGACTGAGTTAATATTTTTTTCAAATTGTGTCTGAAAATTTGGCAACCTATAAATACCATTTGGCTGCATACGTTGTAGGCGTCAACAAATAAGCATTTTTGATAACAAATTATAAAATCAACTTCAGAATTGAGTTTTGAACATGAGCTTTACAGATGCGGAGATTAATTTGCAATGCTGATACAACAAAATGTACATTCCCAGATCACATTAACTTTAACAAAATCACACCGCACATTTGTTCACTGTAAATACACTTGTCCTGTTCAAAGTTGAACTGATGTTTTTTATTAATGTGCAAGAATCACTTCTTGTGAGTGATTGATTTATTAACTGAAGACTTTGTTGACTATTACAGGCAGAACAATGCATACTATGTTCTGTGGTATTATAATCGTAATAACTCGGTGTGTCTGTGTCTCCCATAGGTGAACCATCAGACTTCCTCTTTGTAGTAGCAGTAGTTTAGTTGGGGCCACACAAGCAATTATGCAGATAACTAAGAATCTTAACAGTCTATTACTATCGGAAACAATGAATTGACATGTCGATTGTTGATCACTTGATCACGACAAGAAACATGAGAGTGAAAACACAAGTCCAAATACCTCAGTTTCGTTATTTTTGCTTCCACAACCATGCTTTTTTCTCTTGGTATTTTTTATTTGCTGCTTTGCTTGAGAGAACCAAACAGTGACTTTGTCACATGGTCTCAATAACTTATGGTTCTGTGTCTCATATACGATGCTTGTGTGGTGGTTTGCGGGACCTTGTGATGTTCTTTCCAGCAGTATGACACTGTTGCCTCCAGAGTAGCAGTTGGTGAGATGTAGCCACCTCCTTCCTACTGTAGTCTCTTCCCGTCGACAACATCCAGGCTCTGTCATTGTCACACTCTGGCACGTGACGATGCCAGCATCGCCAACAAAATTCACATTTCATAATTACTTATCCATGATATGGCATTGATAATGATCAGTGTGTTAGCGACGTATTGCACATTAGCAATGTGTTGCTCAGTAAAATGTCAAAATTACCTATTACAGTGTAATGTATAATTTGTTTATAACATACACGGATTGAGTGGGGCAATGGAGTCCTTCATGTTGTCTTTCCCCTTCCAATGTGTGCTTTATAGGAGTATAAACATAATACAAATATATTATGTTTATGTGACATATTTTATGTTGCCCTGTTGCCAGGTAATTACATATACCAGTCAAACTGTTAATGTTGTTCATATGACACTGTGGATGATTTGTAGTTAAAATTAGTAAGAATATTTTAATTGTGTATTTTCAAAAGTTTGGGGCAAAATATTACATTACAAGTTAAACAAGCATATTTTTTTAATTATATACACGTAAGACCAATGTTTTCAATATAATACCTACAGAATTTGGTTAAGATTTTTTTGAAATATTAAACAACTTATGGTGTCTGGTGACTGAATATTACAAATTTTATATTATACTAACATTATTGAATTTTGCTTAAATATTTTACAAATATTAAATATATCTGGTAATAAATATGTACAATTTAACATTTGTCTTAAAATAAAAGGTATGAACTACATGCATGGTTCAGATACAATAACCCGCTGTTTGGAATAGGTGTTTAATTGTTATGTTTGTATTTCAGAGTCGGCCCCACATTCTTCCGAACCCTCCCCTAGGGGCAGCACCCACAGCTCCCATGACAGTCCTCGATCAGATCACAAGGTCAGTTCAGGGTCATCTCTCTCCGTTGAAAGTTGCAGTGTCGTTGAAAATAAACCTGGTAACTTAACTTAAGGTATATGTGAATACGTCATGGAAATAGTATTAGTATTGTGGAATAGTCCAGTTTGTATAGAATATGTTTAGAATTTTATTGATTCTAATTGAAAGCACACAGTTTTAACCGCAGGGTAGATACAAGTTAAAACCAATACAGTATATATTCATTAAACTGACTAATTTATTAATTCATTTTCAAGATTAATAGTTAATATACTATTTCAGCTTGAAATTGTTTATAGTTCTAAGATAAATAATCACATGGTAGCTTTTCAGAAGACACACAAAATATGTTGAAAAATATTCTATATTAATCATACATGACTTTTGGACTAGGTAATATGCCTGTTTTTAACTTTAGTTTTGAGAGCATATGAAACAATGATAATTTAAAAATAACTTAGTTTTATTATTATATTTATTATTATTTATATCTAAAGCGCTTTGAGTAGTTTGGTATTATATAAGTGTATTTATGTTATTTACAAGACGATATTGCTGTACAGTGACCATTCCCAATATCAATAATCCAATTCATCGTGAATGTATTGATTTAGCCTCAGAAGACTAAAAGGAGACATTGGTTGAGAGTGAGATTTTTCGGCCAGGTAGTTTAGTTAACAACGATCCTTGTCTGTAGTTCCTACTGTTTGCTTTCAACTGGCATAGTTTAGAAGTTCACCAGCTAGGCCTGCCAGAATAATATTTGTGTTTATACTACCAGACCGACCCTGGTAAATGTAACTGATTCTTACGATATGATGAAAATACATCATTGATTTCATATATTTTTTACCCGACCCAATCTCCAGATGTCAAAATGTATTTTGATACCTGATCTGAAGAAATTGTTAGTATATTCTCACTATAACAAAATTACCAAGATAATACTGAAATGCCTTGCTAACTAGAAATATTCCCCCTAAAGAATTAATAAAAGAAAGAAAATCTGTCTTTCCTATTCTAAAATAATTAGACAACAGGATACACAAATATTATTCCGATTCACCTTATTGAAGTGTGATGTTCTCGTTTTTTGAAACACCATTATTTTGTTACATTTCTGTTACCTAGATAAGGTGTTTATTTACATGTTAGCCCTTGATATATGTATGTTATGTACTGCATAGTAAAACATTTCTAATACTATTTTTCTATTATAAATGTGTCAAATAAATGTTTGGATTTAGCATCTGTACAACATAGCATAGCATGTTTTATATTCTTCATGCAAGGTCCCTAAATTGCATACTCACTTTAATTGATACATGATTTGCATAAACAAAAACACTCTGAAGTGTTAATCTTGATATTCATCACCCTGTTATATTGATGGGCTGTCGTGAATAGGCTAGAATTTTGACTGGTGGGTACAGCACACCAGTGTGTTAGCATATCAGGACAGCCTGTTCCCGTCCATCAAAATAGGTCCACTGAAGCCATCCCTGCCCAATGTAGCCTTTCTATGATTTAAATTCACCCTTAGTGCCCCCCATATGAATGATTTTGTTGTAGTCGGAATAAAGTACACATTGTGTTGCGTACCTGTAATGTCTGCATGTATTCACACACCATACGTTTTTGACGCCCTAAAAATCTTCAAAATTAATAATTTTTGTGTACCGTACATTTTCAGAAATATGTAAAAAAAAAATCGTAAATATTTGGATAGTGTGTCTGTGAATTATTTTTCAGTACTTTCTATTTTTGAACAGCTAAAAATTGAATTATTTTGTTATGTGTTTGACTACATATGTTCATTACAGTATAACTTGGTAGGCAAAAATATGCCAGTCCATGCCAGGAAGTCATGTAACGTCTTCCCACGTAAGGTGTAAACCAGTTCTGTTTGACATTGCAGGGTCTGGCGTCCAAGTCAAATGTGCCGCCTGTAATCACCATGTCTGAACCTTCATACACAAACGGTGATGGTCAGCATGGAGCCATCAAGACTGGGCGTTCCGCATCCACCCTACCACAAGGCATCAGTCTGCCAGACGCGAGTCGCTCGCGAACATCCAGCCTGGACAGTGGACCTGGTGGGGAACCTCTTGGGAAACCATTCAAGGACAAGAAACGACACAGTATGTTTGGCGGCATCTTCAAGAAGAAGAAAGACAAAGGCGACAAGCTGTGAACAAAATAGCTGTATTGGTTACCGTAGAACTAACGCACTGTTAACGTTACCTCGATCCTGGATAGATGCACGCCTAACAAATGTGGTGGGACAATTGCAACAGAATGTATCTGTACCGACACAACATGATTCTTGCCAACATGAGTTTGTGGAAAGACACTACGACTGGTCTCGTGATATAGAGAATATATTTTCACACCAGAGGTGCCAAAATAGCTATGCAATTGTTACGACACGTTTCTTGAGTGATAGTTAGTGTGTGCAGTTCTTTCCAGGGAACAATACTTGCCGACAAGTAGTTAGGTTAAGACTGTTACTAACAAATAATTTGTAGCTGTTGATAAAAGATAATGCATTTTGCCAAGTTATAATGCCAGGTAAACGAAGGATACCTTGTGCGGGCCGAAATTCTGTATTGATAATGAATTATTCTTCATGAGGTGTTGTCTACAAATATAATTATGGCATCGGTTTAAAAAGGAGCACAGCTCCTTTAAAGTTTTATATAGTTATCAAATTTAAATTTCAAACATAGCAGTTGTGTTTGTACAAAAAATATAAAGGTTTTTGTATAACCAATAATGTAGCATGTAAAGAAGTGTTTCTCTATAACAAGTCTTGATGTTTTCATCATCTTTGTTAAGAGTTATAGTTTGCCTGCAATTATGCACCCTCGGTCTGTTAATGTTGTAGATATTTCTCTCTTTGTCATATGGCCTAGTTGCATTTTTAGTGTTGCAATAGTTTGAAATTTGAGTAAATACAGTTGAATTTTATTTATGTTTGCTGCGAGATAAAGTGTTCTGTACACCGTCATGCTTGGGTTGATGCTACAGCTGTTGCACACTGTGATTGGGTGGTGGGTGGATATTTCTCTTCAAACATGTCATTAACATCTTATCAACACAGTCACCATGTCTGTTTTGCAAAACCAAACATAAAAGAAACAATTGTTAAAGAATACCTGGTGTAACATAGTCAGTATCCAAAACTTGGGACTATTTATTTGAGACTAGCTTGTGATAGTTAACAAGGGTCATTCGGCCCATATCGGATTGTATGTAAATTTTCTTTCCTCCAAAGTATTTATATTTATCTGTGAAAAGACCGAATGCTTTGAACACAATTGTTTGCCAGTCTCGACAGGCTGTGGACAACATTCCATGTTTGAACACCAATGTAAAACGGCACATACTCAGCTACGTAGTTGTGATATCGAGTTAATTGAGTCAGTTACTTATGTTAGTTGCTACATTTCTTATTTTGAGAATAAAACTGTACATCATGTAAATGTGTGTGGGTGTTTTGATTGATCTAACTAAAAACATGGATACATGTGACAATTTTATGACATTTGTTTTATTGTAAGGTTTTGTACACATTTAAATACGAGTTTGTCCTACTTTGTTTGTAAACTTTTGTTAAAATTAGTTGCTAGCTCTGCTGTGTCAGCTGCTGCGACTTGTGACTGAGGCTGCTCAGATTGTGTTTGTTGAGTCTTCATATTTCCTCCCTTCTTGTCTCCTGCCTGCAAACACAAAATTGTTACACACATTTGGCACAACTACATCATTTGGAAGAAGATGAGACAGAGCTTTATTGATAGGTTTGGTCTCCATAAAAAGTAAGGTAACATTACCGGAAAAAAGACCTTTTGAAAGACATAGAATTGGACACAGACCTGGGGCCAAATACATTTTCATCAGTACGAGTACTTTGATGATGGATAAGTACAAGTACGAGTACATTGCTAAAAGCTGAGTACAAGTACGAGTACATTCTCACGAGTACGAGTAAAAGTACGAGTACATTTAATTTAAATAATAACGTATTAAAAAAAATTAATTAATCTAATTTATATAACTCGGCACAAGTGAATATGCAATGGCAGCTGATCAATTTTTTATGAGGAAAACTAAACAAAACCTATTTCATCAACAATGAAATTCACTTCATTGGCATTCATTTTAGTGGCATCGTATGATCTTATCATCTATTTGCCATTACACCGAATGAACATGAGTTGTTCACAGGTTGAGTCTTTCAGGCTGCACCGTTCAAGGCAGAATACTTTCTCAGCTATGCTAAATAACCTTTCAACTGGAGCTGATGAGGCTGGAATGTTGAGATGGTGAGGGACCAACTGAGCCACAGTTGGAAAACTCGGAACTGCAGTGGGTCATTGTGACGATCTGTACATGGCTGATTGAGGTATTCTTTCACCTCTACAATCAGCAATCTGCTGATATTATAAGTTTGCAATTTATATTTTCTGATTGTAGACTACTAGTTGTTGAGAGGGTTAGCACATGTCCACATAACAGGCTCAGCATCTCCTTTGGACTTTTTAGCCAAGTTGCTGGCATGGGATTATATTAGTGTAGGAGGCAGTCTGACTTGAGCCACCTTCTATAGAGGAAGACTGGCAGTTCTTGTTCTTAGCAGTTAACACTGTCAGCCACTGTCAAGTGGCATGGTCTCCAGACTACATCAAAGGCATTTCCTGTCTAACTGGTGGGTTAACTGCTAATTGGCTCTTTATGGACATCCTGGTGGCTTAACTAAACTTACAGGTTTATGGCCTGAACTGATAGCCTACACTTATTGTGTGCTTAACAGGGTGTTTCTGACTGGGAAAAGATGCTGCCTGTTGCCATGTTTGGGTACCATAGTCATGGTTATCAGAGAATGAGGATGTACTATCTGTAGGGATGGTAAGGTGATATTCTATCAGAAATAACAAAGTATTAAAAAAATAGTTGAACATTTAAATATTTCAGGAAAGTTTAATTTTATAACCAAATATATATATTTCCCCCAGTACATATTGAGAAAGTACTCAGATGTACTCGTAAAATCTGAGTACAATGAGTACGAGTCCATGACCCACATGTTTTATGAGTACGAGTACTTTTAAAATGTACTCGAGTACCAAGTACTTCAGTCCCAGGTCTGACTGGACACAAGGAAATTATGTGGAGAGTCTAAACATACAGATGACATTAATGTATCTGCAACAGAAAAAGTAGACCCCAAATAAAACGAGTAAATTTGAGTTTCTATACTTATGAAAATTATAAGATGTAAAAACATTTGCAATGACGCAGGACCACTAGAAAACTGCCAGAATTATAACAGAACGTTATGAAATTTAACAATTTAATAAGATTTTAAGATTCACAATGTAAATTTTCTCAATTATAATAAGAATATGGCAGTAATTCTTGCTAAAATATAAAACCATATAAAAGATGTATATTAATGTCATAAATTTGTAAAGCATAAGTCTGGCCCACCTGACTGTGAGGTGGACTATCCAGTGTTATTGTGACCGGTCCGTCATTCTGTATGTTCACCTGCATGTAAGCACCAAACTGGCCATCTACAAGCAATCGGTAAATATCGGTAAACCTACTAAAACCGAGGAACAATATGGCTGGATCAAAATGTTGAAGACACCCATTGACACAGTCTCGCATATTCGATCAACTGTCCACTACACAGTGGAACCTGCTGGTGAAAGCTACAATGCAATCAATCTAGAAATGTACTTTTGATAAGAGTTTAGAAATGTTGCTTCTTAAGAAACCTTTCTTAAAAGATGGCAATCTTGTACAACTCCAGATAAAATAAAACATTGAAAACCTGATAATTTGTACCATTACCTTTGATGGCATCTGGTCGATATGCCTTGCGCATTTCCTCAAGAAACAGGTTGTAGAACTGTTCTGATTTCTCTGTTGACATCGCGAGGTGGAAGTCTGGCTTGTTTCCCTTGAGCACGCTGTACAGAGTGAACTATCAACACAAGGGTGACGTCACATGACACATTGGTGAACCAAGAAACATCTAGCTGCTACTAGCATGCCATTTGTATATAGTGTGCAGGGGCATATCCAGAGAGGGTAGTCTGGGGGGCCTAAGACCTCCAATTGCACCCCACCTTGAGGATTGCCAAAAACCTCTTCTTCAGCGTGACTCTGGGAAGACAAGATGGTGGGGGTTGGGGTGTTGTTGAACATTTTTGTTGGAGTGACATTCACAATTTTTGAAGCTTACCAAAAACCTCCAATTACACCCTGTTGAGACTCACGTAAATAGGGGTGCATGCTAGAGATCTAGGGGGCACCCACTCGAGCCCTCCCTCTGAATCCGCCTGTGTGCACCTGTCATAATCGTTTCTTACATAGGCTTGTAAATAAAATAAAGAATTGCATGGTAACCAATGGTGACGACAATGTGATTTTATTTATTGAAATGTAGACATGTTGATGTTATTTCCAATTGTACAACAACATGTGTGGTAAGTTCAGCAATTACACAGTATCCTGTACACTACTTGATAACATAACCAATGCACTGACAATTACCGCAATGCAGGCCTGTATAATATCTATATATTAATGTCGACTCTGAGGCACTGTAAGTCGCGTGCTGGACACCCACCTGACTGACACAGAGGACGTCAAACTGCTTGTCCATGACACTCTTACACCAGCGCTTGTTATCGTCTCCGTCAAACACCCGCAGTTTCAACACCTTTCTCACACTGAAATAACACGCTACAGCTCGTCTCAAAACTTTGCAAAGTAAAAAACGTAGCATTATGTATGGATAGGTGGTGGGTTGGACGTCACTGCGGGGAAATAAATCAATACAGTGGCGACACCTGGAGTGGAGCATATATTAATGCACTTTTATGCTATCATGGATTTTGGAAATAGTCAGCATGGTTAGTATCATTTTGACAACTTTGTCACATCGGCTGAAACTGGTGGAGATTGGATTATTGGGCGTGGTTTAGAAGCCATTTTGGAGTCCTCAAAAGTCCCACATCTCATATTTGGTAGTGGTGGGTGGTGGCTCAGGACAATACACATATTGACCAGTGGTGGGTGGTGGCTCAGGACAATACACATATTGACTAGTGGTGGGTGGTGGCTCAGGACAATACACATATTGACCAGTGGTGGGTGGTGGCTCAGGACAATACACATATTGACCAGTGGTGGGCGGTGGCTCAGGACAATACACATATTGACCAGTGGTGGGCGGTGGCTCAGGACAATACACATATTGACCAGTGGTGGGCGGTGGCTCAGGACAATACACATATTGACCAGTGGTGGGCGGTGGCTCAGGACAATACACATATTGACCAGTGGTGGGCGGTGGCTCAGGACAATACACATATTGACCAGTGGTGGGCGGTGGCTCAGGACAATACACATATTGACCAGTGGTGGGCGGTGGCTCAGGACAATACACATATTGACCAGTGGTGGGCGGTGGCTCAGGACAATACACATATTGACCAGTGGTGGGCGATGGCTCAGGACAATACACATATTGACCAGTGGTGGGCGGTGGCTCAGGACAATACACATATTGACCAGTGGTGGGCGGTGGCTCAGGACAATACACATATTGACCAGTGGTGGGCGGTGGCTCAGGACAATACACATATTGACCAGTGGTGGGTGGTGGCTCAGGACAATACACATATTGACCAGTGGTGGGTGGTGGCTCAGGACAATACACATATTGACCAGTGGTGGGTGGTGGCTCAGGACAATACACATGTTGACCTAAGGTGGGTGGTGGCTCAGGACAATACACATGTTGACCAGTGGTGGGTGGTGGCTCAGGACAATACACATACTGACCAGTGGTGGGTGGTGGCTCAAGACAATACACATACTGACCAGTGGTGGGTGGTGGCTCAAGACAATACACATGTTGACCTAAGGTGGGTGGTGGCTCAGGACAATACACATGTTGACCAGTGGTGGGTGGTGGCTCAGGACAATACACATACTGACCAGTGGTGGGTGGTGGCTCAGGACAATACACATACTGACCAGTGGTGGGCGGTGGCTCAGGACAATACACATACTGACCAGTGGTGGGTGGTGGCTCAGGACAATACACATACTGACCAGTGGTGGGTTGTGGCTCAGGACAATACACCTACTGAACAGTGGTGGGTGGTGGCTCAGGACAATACACATGTTGACCAGTGGTGGGTGGTGGCTCAGGACAATACACATACTGACCAGTGGTGGGTGGTGGCTCAAGACAATACACATACTGACCAGTGGTGGGTGGTGGCTCAAGACAATACACATGTTGACCTAAGGTGGGTGGTGGCTCAGGACAATACACATGTTGACCAGTGGTGGGTGGTGGCTCAGGACAATACACATACTGACCAGTGGTGTGTGGTGGCTCAGGACAATACACATACTGACCAGTGGTGGGCGGTGGCTCAGGACAATACACATACTGACCAGTGGTGGGTGGTGGCTCAGGACAATACACATACTGACCAGTGGTGGGTTGTGGCTCAGGACAATACACATACTGACCAGTGGTGGGTGGTGGCTCAGGACAATACACATACTGACCAGTGGTGGGTGGTGGCTCAGGACAATACACATACTGACCAGTGGTGGCTCAGGACAATACACATATTGACCAGTGGTGGGAGGTGGCTCAGGACAATACACATACTGACCAGTGGTGGGTGGTGGCTCAGGACAATACACATACTGACCAGTGGTGGGTGGTGGCTCAGGACAATACACATACTGACCAGTGGTGGCTCAGGACAATACACATATTGACCAGTGGTGGGAGGTGGCTCAGGACAATACACATACTGACCAGTGGTGGGTGGTGGCTCAGGACAATACACATACTGACCAGTGGTGGGAGGTGGCTCAGGACAATACACATAACATTTTTTTGGACTTTGTAAACTTGTGAGATTACATCACTCGAATTAACCCAACTCAAATGATACCTGCATAAGAAGATTTAGCTCCAAATTTTTAACTTTACTCCCCATGCCTTCATCCTACTAGTCCTACCCATATCTTTTGGGTGAATACATTTCTTTTAATTTCTAACCATAAGACTTCCATATTCACATTAAGCCATGTAGACAATGAAACAGGAAATCTCTCATGGGCAACTGCTGAACGGTGTTACGTACTTACATATATTCAATATCTTTAGGGGTGTCGTCTCTCGTTATGCCAATGAGTACACACAGACCGCGTCCAATTGAGCCGCCCACCTCGTCACCCACTGTAAACATGTCATGAGACATATACAATCTCATAGTGACAGTTGATGGCTTGCCGTCAATTAATGGTGTTCCAGACATTAATACCCTACAACACATTCAGCAATTAATACCTGCTTTTAGGAAAAATTTTAGGGTACACAGTTAAGAACATACAAAAATTGAGTTCTGTATTGCCAGACGCATACACAACTTCACAGTACAGCAAATCCACTGTGAGGGTTACATTTCATGACAACATGAAAGGTATTAGTGTCTTTTGTAAAATGTTACTTCAAATGGGGCTATGGACAATAGATTGCAGAATGATGCTATATATTATAATCGATTCATTACCCATATAATCCCCATACTGAAATGACAGCCTCTAAGTTAGCCTATTAAACTATTAACTTATTTGATACTTAAAATTGTAATACTAATTGACTTGTTTGCAATATCTTCAGTTATTCTTCACTAAACAAAATGCATTTACGAGTCAAGGCTAGTGTCAACAACTGTTATTGCGTATACGAGTATAACAGGCTAAAATCAATAGTACTTAATTAAGTGATGCTAGGTCTGTCTGCTATCTCGTTGTTTCTTAGGTCACTGCTTCTGATAGTTTCTCTCTTTTCAATGCATACCTGTTGTATTATGCACTACACAATTATAGTCAAACTATTATGTAACAGCCTCACTTGATAAAATATTTTATGCCAAGCCATAACATGATAACCAAAGCCAAGATGTCGAGAGTGCAAGACTTCGGCTAGGATCTTTTCTGCATTATGATGGTGATCATGCAGTCTTGTTTTATTTTACTTACCGTTTTTTGCATTTTAGTGTGCAATTATAACAGAGAATCAAGATACATAAATAACCAGTGGTCTATGACTGCAATGTACTGTCATGGAACAAGACCTATTGCAAAACAATTACACTGATCAATGTCACGAACGAGGTGGGTTTACCGGCATTAAATATATTTGTTTTCTGAAAAACCTTAAATTCTGGCACTTGTTCAGAATCTGGACCGACGTAAATTTTGCCGTTATGATTATATTTTAGCCTAAATTTAATATCTCAGTGCATTTATTCAATAATTTGACATTACTTCAGGCATGTAATGTTATAAAATGTTGCGTCTTGTGGCACTTTTGAGGCCCAAATAGCATTCTAGTTTGTGCCAGTTTGTGCTGCCGCAGCCAGGCATTAAAAAAGGTAAGTTCTTATACATGTGTATAGCGCAGTATCCAGTCCTCAGGACTGCTCAAAGCACTTTACACTTTATTCCCTGGCAGACCTGTTGAATCGAACACCATCTCGACTTCTCTGGGAAGCATTCAGCCACACTGCAATTAATGCGCGAAGACTATTCGTACACAAACATCCACCACTGTCTATAGCCAGGTACTCAATCATATAGCTGAGTGAACTGAAGCAATGTAGAGTAAACAAAGTTGCCCAAGGTTCGACACCGCCACACAGGATTCGTGGTATAACTTCAGTCTGCTAGTAATGCAAAATCTGAGACATCACCGACCTATTTTCAGCTCGGGGCTTGATACTTTAGCTGGCTATCCTCAGCACATCAAAAGCATTTCTTGGTTTTGGCTGTGCCTGAGGCTCAATGCGATGGCCGGTATTGCCGGGATCAGGCCCATTATCACGCGGGCGGATACAAATGAGTTTTTCAGTGCATACATGTCATTGCATATGCGTGGCTGAGTTTTAGTTGCCGTTATTTTATTAGTTATAACAAAAATGTAACAAAACAAATATTGATTTAAATATCAATTTAAATCAATATTTGTCTAATGCTATAAAGACTCAATACACATTAGGTGCGTGCACAGAAACCCTTTGGACAATCTTCAAAAACGCACTAGCGAAATCTATCAACAAACATATCCCATCAAAGCTCAGCTCCAGTCGATGCAATCTCCCATGGCTAAACAGAAAGCTACAAAGACTACTAAAGCGAAAGAGAAGACTGTACAATAAAGCTAAGAAAACAAACAACTGGGAAAATTACAAATTCATACAGAAAACATGTAGACAAACTTTGCGTAAAGCAGAATGGGACTTTATTAATAACACCATCACCACAGGCCTCCAAACAAACAACTCAAAGCCATTCTGGCGCTATATCAAAAGTAGAAAACAAGACAACATCGGAGTAGCTCCCCTGAAAAAGAATGGATCACTGGTGTGTAACAGTAAGGAAAAGGCTGAGATCCTCTTGGACCAGTTCCAGAGTGTCTTCACGAAAGAAGACAGATCCGCGCCCCCACACCTTGATCCCCCACAACACCCCAATATATGTGACATTAAAATTGACACCACCGGAGTATGTAAATTACTCAAGTCCATTAAACCACATAAAACATGTGGCCCTGACCAGATCCCCAATGCTGTCCTTAAGAACTGTGCCGACACCCTATCCCCTGCACTCCGAGACATCTTCCAGAGATCCATAGACACAGGCAACCTACCGTCAGACTGGCGCACAGCAAATGTGTCACCCGTATTTAAAAAAGGAGATAAGCACCTACCAGAAAACTACCGCCCCATCTCCCTGACATCGGTCCCATGCAAAATTCTCGAACACATAATCTACCGCCACATCATGACCTACCTAGAAGAGCACAACATCCTAACACACCTAAACCATGGCTTCAGAGCAGGCTTCTCCTGCGAAACACAACTCCTAACCACCACGCATGACCTATTCTCTTCTTTCGACTCGGGAACTCAAGTAGACATAGCAATATTAGACTTTAGCAAGGCTTTCGACACAGTCCCCCACACAAAACTCCTCCATAAACTATCCCACTATGGCATAACCGGAACCACGCTCAATTGGCTAGAAAATTTCCTCACTGACAGATCTATGAAAGTTGTTCTAGACGGCGAAACCTCGAGAGAAGTACCCGTCAAATCCGGCGTCCCACAAGGCACTGTACTTGCCCCCCTACTATTCCTCTGTCATATAAACGACCTACCAGCATCAGTAAAATCTAAAGTCCGCCTATTTGCAGATGACTGCCTACTATATAGAGAAATCAAAACATTCAACGATCACATTGCACTACAACACGACCTAAAACAACTCCAAACATGGGCAAAAGACTGGGGCATGAACTTCAATACAAACAAATGCTACATCCTCAGCGTAAAACATAAAACTGACTATTTCTATACCTTAAATAACATCACCCTAGAACGTGTAAACTGCAATCCCTATCTTGGTATCTCTATCTCCGACGACCTTAAATGGCACTCCCACATCGCAACAACAACTAAAAAAGCAAACTCAACACTTGGTTTCCTAAGACGTAACATACGACACTGTCCTATAAACAACAAACGAACCGCATACATTGCCCTTGTGCGCGCTGCTTTAGAGTACGGAGCCATAGTGTGGGACCCATACCATCAGGGGGACATAAATAAACTGGAACGCATACAACACCGTGCTGCTCGCTTCATTACCGGCGACTACCACTCCAGACAAGAAGGATCAATGACAAACATATTAACAGACCTAAAACTCAATACCTTACAAAGCAGACGTCGGGATCTACGACTGAAATACATGTACAAAATAGCTGGGGGATCTATCCCAGCCATCCCCGCAGAAACATACTTTCGGCCCCAAAAAACAAATAAAAGACGCATCCAACCCAAAAATTTTCCAGATCACGTATCCTCAAACTTTGTACAACACCTAACAACCAATAACACCAGGTGCTATATAGTACCTGCATCCCACACCGACCAATTCAAAAACTCATACTTTGTAAAGACAATAGTAGACTGGAATAAACTAAACGAGTCGCAGGTCCAGGCTGAGACCATAAACGATTTCAGTCTCCTATCCTGCGGCTCAAACACTCAATAACACCATACGCACCCACCCCGTCGTAAACCATAGCCAACAGTGGCTCCTTACGACGTACATAATTAGAATTAGAATTAGAATCAAATAAAAAGATTACGCTTTAGGGTTGTCCTATTTTCTAGGTAGGGTCAGATAACTGGAAACATGATGACGGTCAATGAAAGATTGAAACCTGTGGCCCCGCGGGCCAGTAAAATATGAAAACTGGTAGCCTGAACTGACCCGACAGCCTAAAAAAGGCACCAGGCCAGCAGACCAGTGTTAATGTCGAGGCCAGCTTAGGCATCAAACATGCACTAAGAAGCTATATTTTTATAATGATGGAATTAGTGCACTGAGGTACAAAATTTAGGTAAAATTATAACTTAATAAATAATGACAAAATTTTGTTGTATCCAGATTTTACACAAGTGCCTAAATTCCTAATTCAACAACAAATATAAGTAATTATTCAATACTGCCAGTGACTGCAGGGAGATAATAATAAAACTAATAGGTTTTAATAACCAGCAATAGTGGAATTGAATAGTCAATAGAATAGCCAATAAAATACGTCTTTAATTTGTACTTAAGCCTAGCCCTAGCCTAGGCACTTCAACAAAAAATTAAATATCATGCTAGATATTGCGATTTTAAGACGGCAAAACAGCATAATTTTTGTGTATCTCTTACAATCGCAAAATGGACTCATTTTTGTGTTTTCTGTGGATAAATATTTGCTTTAAAATGTCATAACTTTTTTATTTATATATATATTTAAATATTGTTTTCATAGTTTTCAAACACATTGACTAGAGTAATAAATTTACAATATTTTAGTACTAATTATAACCAAATTAGCACAATTAATTAGTTAATTTTTAGTAATGTAGCATGCAAACTCAACAGACCAACAATCCAATTAAAAGCCATAATGCCCATGATTATGAAAATATTCATACATATTATACAATCTGTATAACCACATAAATAATGGTAATAAATATACATTAACAAATCATTTAATTAATTAGTCAATACTGGCTAATTAGTGCGCAACTTTGACAGACCGACACATTTCAGTAAAAGGCCATAATGTCCATGATTATGAAGATATTTGTATAATTTATGCAAGCAGTAAACCACATTAATTATGGTAATACATATACATTAACCAGTCATTTCACATTAACAGTAACTTAATTAATACGTTAATATTGGCTAATATTAGCACACTAACAACTGACCACTACATTTCGAAGAAAGGCTGGAATGACCATAATTATGAAGACAGTTATACAAGTTATGCAATGTTTACAACCACATTAAACATAATAAATATACATTAACCAGTCATGTAACATTAACAATAACTTTATTAATAAGTAAATATTGGCTAAATAACTCAACAGATCAATACATGACGATGAAATACAATATTCATACTCCTAGTTCACTGTGTCTATGTGTGACTGTGTCATGACAGGTTGGATGAATGCTGCAGGCTCTGTAGAGACCAGTAATCAATTGTCAGTGCTTCATAATGTAATGTTCTACATTTTAACATGAACTTCATGAAGTAATGTTATAAATTGTTCACAGTATTCCATCACTGAATCCAAATGTAAGATTGCTTTCTGCGTTACTCCCTATGGACCACGGGAGTCAAGCCATGAAGAAGAAGTCTGCTCTGCTCATAATACAGTCTTTTTGTAAAATTGGAAGTTAATTGTCTCATAATTGCCAGTAGGCTGCAAGATCTGTGCAGCAAGGTTCATATTTTAGTATCCTGTAAAATAATGTTGTGTTCTTCAACATGATGTCTATAAGTAATGTTCGTGTCATGTTGTTCTGTTCAATGTAGAATCAGATATATAATCAGCCAGATTAAATGTGTATGTATGCAGGCAGGTGACGGGTGTCATATTCAGACGACTGTGGCTTGGTACCTTCAGAGTTAACTGTCAGACACAGATCAGCGTAAGATCAGTGTCTGCATGTAATTGTGAATAGCATCTGAAATAAAAAGGCCATCGTGTATCATATAATGTGAAATATATCATGAAATAATTTTCATATCCCTGCCTCTGTTACTCAACAGAGCAGTGTGAAATTCTATGTCACATGAATTCATAATAATTGTGATACTTGAGAGGTATAACTGTGGTGTTTAATGTATTGCATGTTGTCACACAATTAAACAAATGATGCTACAACTGATCAAGCCTCAAGGCGTTTAATATTTATATTACAACATACAGGTATTTTACCTCAACATTTTTTCTAACAAATTGTTGTAATTAAGAACAATTAATTAAAATTATTGCATAATGAAATTTATACTATTTCTAAGTCAAAATAAAAGCATAACCGTAACATTATAATGACACATGCCAAGCCCTACCGGGCCAACAGCGCCCAGGCCAAGGCAAGGCCCACGTATATTAATCAGTGATTAATCAAATAAATTATATCTAAAAAATAAAACAGGTGTTCACTGTTGTTTTTGTAGGGATTTAAATTAAGATAAACAAGATGTGATTATGATCTGATAGACTCCTGTGACGCGCTCTCGGTCTGACAGAGCCAGATCGGCCAAAACAGTCACATTTTGAATGGCATAAAATCTATATGTCGGAATCTGTTGGAATAACAAAATTTTCAACACTGAATGAATAAAACCTATAGATGTGAATAAACACAAAATCATTTCTGTCAATTTGTGCCAAAACTGTAAAACTTGCAAATGAATCACAGCTATGTCGTCTAATTGACAACAGTTCGCTTAATTTTGGTCAAATTGTAAAAAGAAATCGACGCAAATAAACTTCTACTTACCGTCTACAAGAATCCCGCAATGAATGACGTATACGACCGTTAAAAGCACGCGAAATGACGGGTTGAAACAAAACGTTACCAAAAAGCCGAGTAAACGGCACAGCGCAGTTGCAACAGAAAATGACGCACGCGAAAAAATGGTGCGAGCAGAATTCGTACCGAAGTGCCTACCTAGCCCTAACTAAGTCTAAGACAACAAATATGTTGATCCTCAGATTTGCTTGCTCGCGCAGCAGAAAGTATAGTTAATTCGAACCAACTTCTTTGTGACTGCATAAACAGAGCGTAAAGTCAAAGGTATCAACTGTCAAGCCTACAGGTTACAATAGTTACAGCATGACACGGTATAAAGGAAAAGCATACGTAGCCCCTGAATATCGCTCACGAACATCTGTCTACATTAGCATACCTGAGACGCTAGCTTGCATAACTCGTTGCACAACTGCTCTCATTGTCTTAGCTAATACACATAAACAACCTAAAATATATCTTAAAAGGTAAGTTACTAAGTATTAGCTTATACAGGACTGATTGTAGGGATAACGAAATACTTTTGCCATATCCGACAAATGCAAAACATAAAACGGCTGCACACAATATTGATAACCCGTTAATCCGTATAATAATAACTATTCGTTTTGAATGCTTAGTTATAGCTAACAACATATTATTATATGAATTTTGGTTAGTAACATGTACATTGCCATTTGTAAACGTACTTACACAGGAATTGTTCATTTTATCGTTATTTTCAAAGCTGATGTGCGGAACCGGAAGTTCATCCCGTAACCTAGTTACCAGATGTGATTACTAATACCGCGGAAAGATTAGCGTCTCATCTCATATTTTCGACGATTTTAATATAGAAAACGAAGTGTCATCTGCATAGGCAAGCACAGGTAATGTGCACTTACATTTGTTTGATATTATTATCACATGATGCCAGCAAGACATGGTGAATCACCTAGTTAGGTCTGAAATAAGGAATGATATCACGAATGCCCCAGGCCATGGCCATGATAAACAGGACTGCACTCTGGAGTGGAGTCTGTGGAGATTAACTAGTCATTTAAAAATACTCGGTCCATCTTGTTAATTTGTGACCTGGCACCATCTATCAAATGCATAATTGACTTTGCCATATCACCCATAAGAACAGAGCAGACACCCGTCCGACTCGTGCTCCAGTTCCACAAAGACTTCAAGTTCCAGAAATCCCAATATAATTACCCATAAATTTTAAAAGCAACATTATTGGCTGAGCTTATCTTCCGAATTTTGCAAGGCAATCTGCTAGCGGGTACTGAGACTGGTGTAAGTAGCTGGCACGTATGTGAGGATGCATCTTTACTGATGAATATATTTTTGACTGCTCCCACAGTCAGCGAGCACTGAAACAGTCAAGATGCTCACAATCAAAGGAAGTTACATTTTGTTACTACATTTATATAAACCTGACCGAGTTTCCTGCTAGTGTGTGTTCCAAATGGAGTCAACATAGACATGTACTGCATGCTATTCTTTCTGACCACTTATCCGCTTATTTTCTGTGTTGTTGTCTTCATTCGGTCGATCAGTCTCTCACTATTGTTCCTACGGTAAACCTCGAATGGTTTGGCTGACAAGCATTTTCAAGTGCAGGTCCGTCTCTCTTCCACTAGAGCTAAGAACCCTGTGTGATTCTGGATATTTTAGGAGGGACCTGAAAACATTTCTCGTAAATCAGCCTTTTTATTAAAAAAAATTATACATAAGACTATTCTATTCATATGGTATTCCATGAACACTGGCATGTAAAGCCTTGTCATGAATTAGCTTGTACCACTATTAAAATGTAGCTAAACAAGTTAGTGGCTGGTCATTTTTAACACAAATACCCTCAGAAATGTTCCAATGTATTTTATGTTTTCATCATTTTAGTCATGGCTGACGTTGACTTGCCATTGAGGCAACCAGAGCCTATCATTGTGACAGTGTTGAGAGCCACAAACCTGGTAAGACACTTGGTAATGGTTACAACTAATATACCTATATTTCCCATATTTAAAGATATTCATTCCATCATTTATTTGTAGAACTATTTGTCGTTGGACAATTTACGGGACAAAAAATTATGTAATTGCTGTGATGTCAGGGATGACAGTTAAATGCAGTGAAAGTAAGTTAATGTTTCATAAATGTTTATTCCAATTAACTGAAGTGGTTTCAAAATCACCAAATAAATAACCAAATGTAAGTTTTTTCTAGCATACTATTTGTTCATTTAATAGTTTTATGAAAATATATTGTTAAAAAATGCATTTTAAAAATGTTTGCCCAGATTGCTATTAGATTTAGAGTGCAAAACTTATTTTTAGGGATTTAAGTTACCAAGATATTATAAAAAATTTTAGTATGTCACACTGGTCATCATTAACTAACCATTACCTGGAAACATTGATAAAAGATATATGTTTCCACCACAGTGCAATTGTTGATGTGTTGTCATTCACATGAGAGTTAATGGTGATTGCAGAAAGGACAGAAAGGTGACAGCCTCACAGCACTCGTGAAGTTGGAGTACATAGACAGGCCACTGGGGGAATCCGCAAAGGTGGACTGCAGCTTTGACAAACCCGCAGAGTTCAACTACAATGCCACAGTCACGATCCTGTTTGAAGACCCGGCCAGTCTTGACGAGGTGGCACATCGACCGGTCTTGTGTACGTGTGCATTTTCATTCAGTCACTCATCTTTATGGCTTAGGAGACATACAACGCTTCAACAGTCTTGAGAACATGGCTGCTACTCGTTTTGGTATTGTGTCCTTTGTCTGGTAAGATTCCATAAGTCATGAGGGATTAAAAAAAATAAAAGCAGTACTTTTTTTCCATTGGGCCACATATGGACTCCTGAAACATGCACGAGATGTAATGTAACTAACAGGAAAGAATTAACGTACGCACATATATATTCTAACTCAATTAGACATGACCAGACATGTTGTTGCAGGTGTGTTGATGTTGTTGCAGATGTGATGACGGATGTTGTTGTACAGGTGTTGATGTTGTTACAGATGTGTTGATGTTGCTGCAGGTGTGTCGATGTTGTTGCAGGTGTGTCGATGTTGCTGCTGGTGTGTCAATGTTGTTGCAGGTGTGTCGATGTTGTTGCAGGTACGGTGATGGAGGTTCTGCCGAAGGAGAAGAAGCAGAAGGATGAGAAGACGATCGTCCTCGGCCAGTGCTTCATCGACCTCTTCCCCCTTCTCCAGGGTAGGCAGAATTAGAGAACAGTTTACCACAAGGTGTCCCATTTTCAACGAGCAAGGTTGTTGCCATACGTATGCTAATACTATCAACAACAGTTTAAACTTTGAACAAACATCAGTTCAAACAAACGTCAATTCAAATAAACATCAGTTCAAATAAACATCAGTTCACACAAACACCAGTTCAGATAAGCACCAGTTCAAACATACAACAGATTAAACGAAAATAAAAAATCATATTTGGTTTGTTGTTGCAGGGGAAACTAAGTATAAGACATCACTTAGTATCATCCCCACACAGGGATCACCATTAGACAATCTTCCTGCGGATCACCCAAAGGTATGTACACAGAGGAAAAACACACTAACATGTTGGCATGGGAAACATTTCATACACTTTTATTGCCTTCCTTGTATTAATCAAACATTGCATATCATGAAACAGTATAATTAGATATCGTATATGTATCATATCCGAAGATGTATTATTATGTGTCAATGGCACTGAGTATGACTACTGTGGAGGTTTGATGTTTGCAGGCTGAGCTTGACATCCAGTTGTCTGTAAACGAACCTCTCCTGACTGAGACACAGCGGAAAGACGCCAACCTGATGGCAATCACCATGGAAACCCTCTTCTCGCCCCCAGAAAGCTGGACTATTGGGGGAGCCCAGCAGGGGTTTACCTACGTCGCAGCAATGCCGATGCCTCTCAATGCTGATGTACGTAGCAAATAGTTTTAGTGAGCCTGTGTTTTTAAATAAGTGACTGAATTACTAATAGGTAACTGATGCTGAAGACTGTGGAAGCTGCCTAAACATAACACAGAACATTGCATAGTTCTTGTAATATTTCTTTATTTATGTCTAGGGGATAAGATTTAATAATATTGACAAATTATCATTTAACATTTAAAATGATAGAAATAGTGTAATAGCATTAATTTTCATCTTGATAAGCTTTGGTGGTATTATCCTCTAATTGTCAGATGCACAAATCAAATTATTTTCTTTATTTTTCTTATTATTATTAATTATTCCATGCACTCATCCATCCAGGAGGAATTACACAAAATCTGCCTGTAAGTATAAATAGAACCTTAAAATGCAGAGCTAAGATATCCAACTTGTTACCAAAATATTCTGAAAATGCTACAGCAGTCTTTCTACAATCTTCCCAGTATTTCAGCACTAAACACGTCATCTGTATGAATCTCTGCAACATTAACAGGAATCTCATAGACCTGCCTACTGCATTCCAGCAAAACCATAATATATTCATACAAACTTGTACATATGGATTAAATAAACTGTTGTGTGATCATAGTGGCACAGTAGGTAGAACATTGGACTTTCAATCGAGAGAACTCGGGTTCGAATCCTTAGCTGTCACGTCGAACCTTGGGCAAGTTCGTTCACTCTACATTGCTCCAGTTCACTCAGTTGTAGACAGTGGTGGATATTTGTGTACGAATAGTCTTTGCACATTAATTGCAGCATGGCTGAATGCTTCCCAGTGATGTTAAGATGGTTTTCGATTGAAAAGGTCTGTCAGGTAGTAAAATGTAAAGCGCTTTGAGCAGTCCTAATGACTGGATACTGCATTATATAAGAACATACCTTTTATAAATACAATCTTGATGGTTCAGTGTTGCCTTGTGTTGACAGAAGGACAATAAGGTGGTGTTTGCCCCCGGGATGCTGAAGCCACCTCCAGACAAAGAACCACCCAGCAAGCAGAAGAAGTGGCCAATGCAGGGCAATGCAGAGCCCGCAGTCATGTATATCCCTAGCAAGTGAGTGCATCACTCGTCACATTTACACATGTTCACAGATACGTGATTAGCCACTGTGAACCGGGTATTATGTTGCACAGACAATAACTGTCTAGATCAGGTTCCATCAATTTTGTGATTATGGCAGAAATTCACACCTTAGGATCTGACCTTTCAAAGTCCAGTTTATTTTCTTCAACAAGCAATCGGAACTAATCAAATACACGCATTTATGAAACCATATATTTGAAAACAATGGACGATATGAGTCGAAATGACTGCGTTTCTCAAAACGTTGCTTTTTAAAGTTTGTCTTAATTTTAGCAATACATAAAAAACTAACACTTGAGGTATAATTTTTAAGCTCATGATCTTTGGAATGCAAAAATGCACAAAACTTCATTTCACAATTCTTGACTTAATACAGTATTTACTGTGGCAAATTACATATATATATCCATCCAAAACAAATTCAAAAATTGGACGCAGTGAACATGCATTGGAAATATAACATGGTGAAAGGAAAGTGAAGTATTGGACAAATTCTATCAGGACGAAAAGCTCATAGAATATACCTTTTTAATTTCTTTGAGATAATCACAGTGGACCCTTGACCTACCCGCATCCAAATTGTTTTTTATATTGAATTTTAAAAACTATTACAAAACCGATTAGGATTGTGCGCTCATAAGAAGTTAAAGCAAGTATACAGCCAATTTTGTGTTAAAATAAAATAATGGTGGTATGTAAACATTAATTTCATGAAGTCAAGTTGTTGCACTTTAAGGTACAAGAGCTTGTATTTCTACAACAGAACAGTTGTTTTTTCAAATTAAATTATCACAGTCTAAAATTAGCTGAAGCTACCATCATAACAAGTGTCTGTGATTTATTTATGCATTAATTGTTACAAAGTTACACCCGTCTGTTGAATTGCAGGTTTATAGTCAGTGATAACATAGAGGATGAGGATGGGGATTTCAAACAGAAGGACGACAGAGAACACCGGAATATTGCAGAGAACGAGAGGAACAGAGTCACCTGGAACATAGAGAGGAGATGCTTCCTTGACGTCAGTGCCACCAAAATGTAGGTTCTTGCCTTGTCTTGGCAGCCATTTTGTTTCTTGCTGTGTCTCAGCAGCCATTTTGTTTCATACTGTGTCTAGGCAGCCATTTTGCTTCATACTGTGTCTTGGCAGCCATTTTGTTTCTTGCATTGTCTCAGCAGCCATTTTGTTTCATACTGTGTCTTGGTAGCCATTTTGTTTCTTGCTGTGTCTCAGCAGCTATTTTGTTTATTGACCAAATTTTAATTGTTATTGAAAATATTTCTCTACTAAAAGTTATCTAAGATGTTATTGTAAATCACAGCCAGTGGGAAGATGAATACCAGAGAAAAGGAATGACCACACATCATAATAGTAATGATTAGAAATTTGAAAATTTGAGTGTTTTGTTACAGATTAATTGTTGTTATGACTTCATGAAAATGTTTGATGTACGGACTGTGGACTTCAGAGAATTCAGTTGTTGATGAATCACTGTCATGTTTTACACACAAAAATGTAATTTTACAAAAGTAATTTTTATGTTATGATACCTATGTTTAAAAAATCTTTAATTAAAAAAAATACCTGTTCCTGTCAGCAGCACAATAAAGAATTACCTTATGCTCACTGGTTCTTGTTCTATATTATACAATCTCATTTTCAGCTTTCAAGACAAAATAGCAAAAACACGCTATTGGCCTGTGGAAATCTTCAGGATGACAATGCCTTCTGCTGCAAAAGGCAAGAAGGTAATTAATATCCCACGTTACTTTGTAAATATGCAGATTGATCATGTCGATTCACCTAACTTATTGCTTGTGTATTATTTGAACTATACTATGATTAGATAACATGAAATATTAAAACGTTACAAAATAATTTATAAGCCATACATGATTCATTGATTTTATTATAAAAGCAATAGTGATTGGTTACTTATTTATACATCTTAAACTACAAAAATTGTTTGACATTGTTATATATTAATAAAATTGACAATGATTTTATTACATTTTCCAATGACAACACAGAAAAAAGTCTCGCATGTGTTGGAAGCCAAGGCGGGTGATCGAAAGGCAAACACATTTGTTTGTAAATGTTTCATTTTGATAATGTTCCACCAAAGTATCTGGTAGTCAGAAAGAAATTCTGGCAATGTTTTATGTTGTTAGTTTTGTGTTGTTGCATTGTGCAAAGGGGTGTGTTCAATTAGATGTCGTACTACATTTTACGTAAGGCAACAACTCACAAGTCATCTCTTTATGATTGGCTGAGATGGATTGAGGTGGAATTTGGTGGTGTCATTGTGCAATATTTACATTACCTCTGCAACCACAACTTTTGCACAACAGCTGTATGTAAAATCAATATTATTACAGCTAATCAGCGTATGAAGGCTGGCTGTCTGCACAAAACTCTTGACAGAAAGCGACACATCCATTTGAATTGGTTTCCAACTCTCATTGTGCTGTTTGTTGCTATAGTTGATGACAACATTTTCACTCCACCTCCCTCCCTCCCACCCTTCCGTCTGTTTGGAAGGACCTGATCTTATTGTTATATTGCTTCTTAAATAACCCATTGCTGGTTTATTTCATGTTTGTATTTATTATAATCTAGAGATGATTCATTTTGAAACACTGTTGGCAAAAACTTGTCACACAGTGCTTTGAGGTTTGGCAATGGTGGAGTCTTAGTGCAGTAAATAACTAGTATGGCTATTTCTGCATGAGAGCAGGAATGGCCCCAATTTTCTGGCTCTTACCTCAATTTATAGTTGTGTCAACAATGTGTTATTGTTATAATTCGTACATAATGCAATTTGTTAATTACTGTGGACTTTGTTGTAAAATGTTTGTTTTGTCCTAATTAATTTTGATATGAATTTGTTTAAACCCATAATGTGGCCTGTTAGAATGTGCTGGTTAGGTAAATGAGGCAATGTTGGAAGATCTCCAGTTGCTCAAATTTGTTTTGTAAATGTTTAATTTAGATAACATCCAATCAGGGTAAATGTCAATAAGACTTTCTGGTTATTTACAATCAAACTGATGTGTTGTTGATTTGTGTAAAAGATTTATTTACTCAAAAACTTACAGATATGAAATGTTTTTAAAAAGTAGAATATCTACCTTTCAGGATGCCAGCGATGACATGCATCTTTCATTCCATGGTGTTGTCTACATCAATCTCGCACCTCTGCTCTATCCTGGAGGTAAGACGTACGACACCAGGTGTCAGCACTAGTTGTTCTGAAGATATCTAATGTTTCGATTACTGAAACATAATTCGTAAGGACTTGTGAAATGCATTTGCTGCAATACTGAACATATGTTTTCAGAATAAATGACAACATAAATGATGAGGGTTTTCATAATTAAATTCTGCCTATTGTAAATCAAATGTCTAATTGTTGCTAATATTTTGTATCCTCCCTTATAGGTAGTTTCACAATATTTATTGATATATTCCCTCAGATATTCTCTACTTCTGTGTGTTTGTATTTTATTTTCATTCAGTGCTGAATTTTTAGTCTGATAAATCTACACAAAATGTATTTTGAGTTAACAATGCATGCTTCGAAAAAAAAAGGATTTTGTTACCAGCATACCTTCATAATTGTCTTGTTTATTTCCAGTAAAGAGAATCCGAGGTGCATACAAAGTTCATCCATATTATGATGCTGATCTCTTTGAAAAGGTGCGTATGAATTTAATTTTTTTATCAATTTCTGTTTAGGTTTTTACAACATTTTATAATAATTGTTTAAGTATTTTAATGATGTAATAATAATTTGTGATAATTATGTATTTCCTACAGCCAAGAATTACCAATTTGTGGTGGTAAAAATATAAATGACTGGCTCATTGACTCACAGACAAAACATGCTTGTGTTGCAGACTCAGCGTAAAGGAGGGATTGCAGACGAGTCATCAAAGATTGCCTTTGGATTGCTGTCGGCTGGCGGGACTGCCTTCCCAAGGAGTGGCGGTGGAAAGAAGGAAGCTGAGGGCAAGGGAAAGGAAGGCGGGAAAGCTAAAGGAGGGGTAGGTACAGAGGGAACTGTGGTGTACTGCAGTTAAGACGATGTCTTGTTTCGTCTAGGCTGCAGATAATATCCATTCTCTGTTCACTGTTTCTTGTTGTGTTTGTTCGATATAGGTAAAGACAATTGGTACCCTGCGTGGTTGTTGTTTCACTGTAATTCCTCATGATGGTGTTAATTAACTAACATACGTAAAGTCAACAGTATTACAGTGGAACAAATCAGTACACCTCACCGTGATTTTATGATTCTGTTAATGATCATATCCTGTTTATTTATGTCATTCAGTGACTATATATGGTAACTGAAATCAAACTTCATCATTATCAGTCACACTTGGAGGTCCATAATACCAAATTAATTAAATTTATCATTCTAATTGTATTACAGCAAGTTTGTGTCAATGATTTCTTTCTTTATTTGTCAGTTCCAGCAGTGAAATACAACCAGCAGTGGATATATATGTTGAAACAAATATGTTAACTGATCCGATGTCATTAACCTCTAATCTCACAATCACTGAGCATCATGCAGCCATATTTGTTTGTGACTAAGTTACAAATGTGCACTGCTTATTTGTTTCTGTGTCAAGACTGATTCAAAAACACCACGAACAAAGACTGAACGCTCTCCAAGTACTGTTCAGGTAATGGTGGAAATAGAGGCTGCACTTCTATGTAGTGTCAGCATTCACTTGCATGTTTGCATGGTATGGCCACATTGCATGTTGTTCAGTTGTGACACAAAGCAATCTTGCATGTTGGTGATCAGTGAGAATATAACAAACATTTGGTTTGTGACTTAGAGGGCACAGTTTATTCTTGTATGCTGGTGATCACTGTTTCTACGATTCAGCTTTGCAATCTGGTACATAGTCAGTTTCAAAGTTAAGTTCTGTAGATCAGTTGTAGTTTCCATAATTTTCTATGGGTGTGAGAGCTGGATAAAATGGAGAGATGAGGTAATATTTTGAAATGAAGTGCTTCATAAAAGTAGTCTTCATTTTGCACAGAGAACATCAAATGAATGACTATGTCAAACAGCAAGTTGACTCTCTTGCTGGAAACCTAGTGTCGCTGTTGGAAACAATTAAATGAGGAGACTTTCCTGTTTGACCTTGTTACCTGTCGCAACACCATCTCAAAAACTAGCATGCATGGCGCCACAGAGGGCAAGGCACCACAGAGGGCAAGACACCACAGAGGGCAAGACGCCACAGAGGGCAAGACACCACAGAGGGCAAGACGCCACAGAGGGCAAGACGCCATGGAGGGCAAGACGCCACGGAGGGCAAGACGCCACGGAGGGCAAAGCGCCACGGAGGGCAAGACGCCACGGAGGGCAAGACGCCACGGAGGGCAAGACGCCACGGAGGGCAAGTCGCCACGGAGGGCAAGAAGCCACGGAGGGCAAGACGCCACGGAGGGCAAGAAGCCACGGATGGCAAGACGCCACAGATGGCAAGACGCCACGGAGGGCAAGACACCACGGAGGGCAAGACGCCACAGAGGGCAAGACGCCACAGTGGGCAAGAGAAGGTGTGAATGCCAGAAGAACAACTGGCTGGATCACATCACAGTCTACCATTACCAACCCAACACCAGAGAATAGAGCCAACAGACTGACAGTGGACATGACACACCTATGTCCTGGTCAATCGTTGAGAAGAGAACAAAACAAGTGTAATCACCCTCGCATGCCAGGGGGTGCTGATTACATTAGTCTTAGCTCCTGGCAGATCGCTTGCCAAAATTCATAAAATAAACTCGGCCAATAATATCGCTTGCCAGCAAATTTCGGTGATCTTCTGGGTAGTTTTCATGGACTGTTTGGGCAGTAGATGTAATTATATGAATACACAATACTGCTCAGTGGGTCGTGAGAATGGTCAAATGGGTAATTATATTGGGATTCCTGGAACTGGGGTGCGAGTCGGAAGAGTGTCTGCATTGTTCTCATGGGTGGTACGGCGAAGTCAATTATGAGTTTTAATTCAGCTAACTTCTACACAATGCATAGGAAATCTGCCAGGGGAGTGTACATAGTCAAATCCTTGGCTTGCGAGGATGAGTGTAATTGATGGCTGGTATTGCAGCCAACATGAGGTGTTGCACAAACCACACTGAAAAATTACAAATGAACGTACAACGTTTCGTTAATGTGATTTGTCTTTATACATTTGTTTGTGTTTTTTTGCATGCTTTGTTTGGCAGGGAGCCCAAGGCGCAGAGAGAGAGAAGGTCTGTGCATCTGGGGCAGTGTTAGCTGATAACTAGATACACATTGTACTCGTGTAGTTTACAACAAGATAGGTTGTACACTGTACTCTACAACAAGGTTAACCCTGTCATATACGTGACGTATGAATACATATGTACACATCATGTATATGTATGTATACGGATATATGCATACATACCAGATATATGTGTTTATATGTTGTTTTCATACACAGAAACACATGATTGTACATTTCTGTACAAATGTTTGTGTCACTGTGGGTGTAGTGTGTCTGGTGAGTGAGTGTGTGTGTGTGTGTGTGCATGTGCATGTTTGTGTATGTACATGCATGCATCTATGTGTATGCGTATGCGTGTCCATGTGCGTGCATGCATGCGTGTGTAATATGTATACATAGCAAATGCAGTATACGTAAATATATAATCTGGTAATAACTTTAGTTACTAACTAGTTATGCTACTGTTAGTGATATGTTAGACTGACTGTTCCTAGGACATCGAGCTGAAGTTTTCAGTGAGTAATATCGACCGATTCACTATATTCTGTGCAACTACAAAACCATAACATCACATAACTACATACTTAATACATAATAAAAAATTACACTTTTATGATATCTGTAAGAACATTGTAATAACAAAACATTGTCGAATTCTAAATCTGAAATTGTACTTTTTATGTAGGGTTGATGGCTGCCCCAGTTATGGCAAAAAATCTCCACAATGTGATTCTTACAATTAGCTGTCACATTAATCAGTTCATGTTTGATTGAAAAGATAATGTTCTATGTCCATTTCAAAGAGAACACTTTTGTAGTACTTATAGAAAGGAGTAGTTACTTAAGAAACACATAAAATTAGATCAATTACTGTGTTCTGCCATGATATTGTCCATCAGTTGGAAGTGTCACGGCAGAACACAGAACACCTAAGTCTTGTTAGTGTAAGATAGACTTAGGAGAAATAAAATACTACATAGTTATAAAATATGGTTTATTTGTCACAAAGAAAAGTTTGTACAAAGTCATAATATACCATTCACACCATTCACACCATTCACACCATTCAGATAACTGATACACTTGTGTATTTGACTTTTTAAATAGCACGCAACAGCGCAACAACTGAAACTGGTGGTTTTTCCAAATTACAACAATTAAGCTACGCAATTCTGCAAGTGAAAATCGAACTAGCCCACAATAACTAAAATAAATAAACACTTGGCGCAGTAGCAGCCATGTTTGCTGCATAACATTACATATTATGAAGGCAGTATATTTAAGTTGTACTTAAGTAAGTTTACGTCATAGTGATGTCTTAATTTGCAGCAAGTTACACCGCATGGGGACAAGGTTTGTACATGGTTAGGAAACACGGGTGGAACTAAATGCACCATGATATTAACACTCAATAACATTATAATTGTGATGGTTGCACGGTTTCATTGCAGGCCTGGGTGCTGGTTATATTATAACACATACACTGAATGGACAAAATATTTGGTGACTGTTGTTGCATCAGTAATTTTAAGTTTTAAATAATATGTACCCCAGGTTTCAAGGGTGTTGGTTAATACACAAAATCTGAATGTTCAAAATCCTGGGTGACTTTATTGCAGCAGCAATTTTTAGTTTGAAATAATAAGTGCCCACTAATGGATTTGAATGGTCTTTATTGTCATATTAATAATTAATTTTGGAATATTTGACTCTTTATGTTTAACTGTCATGCAATGTAGTTTCTAACATCACTCTTCATTTTGACACAGTCAAATACATGTTATATGGCAAACTACCAACCAACACACACAAGCATGCATGCACGCACGCACGCACGCACGCACGCACGCACGCACACACACACACAAACACATGCACACACGCAAGCACACACAAACACATGCACACACGCAAGCACACACACGCAAACACACACAAACACACACGCAAACACACACAAACACACACACGCAAACACACACACACACACACACACACACACACACACACACACACACACACACACACACACACACACACACACACACGCAGACACACACACACACAAACATACACACACACACGCAGACACACACACACACAAACATACACAATACTACAATAACAACAATAAAATTAATTATATAATTTTAGATGTTATCTTGTGAGGTTGCATCTGCTCATTGCCATTGTCTGACCTGGGAAATGATGCCTCAGTAGTAACACCAGCTTTCATTTCTATTTGCTCTGTTGGCTCCTGCAAAGTCGGCTGGCTGCTCTTGTTGTCAATGAGGCTTGTTGCACTGCATGCTATAGTCTTTGCAGCACGTTTAAAGGAACACACAGCTTAGAATTGGCTTAGAACAAATACGCTTCAGACACCTAAAAACCCACGCAACTCTATGCTATGTTTCGCCACCCACATATTATGATCATTGTAGTAGTGACTTGCTTACTAATTGTATTCATGCATTCACATGTTTTATGACTGGTTATTTACATCAGAGATTAATACCATCAAATTGTCATTTTAGACACCGGAAATATTTATATTAACTTTTACGTAAGACCGTCACTTTAAGAATAAATTCAGGCTGGTTATAAGTAAACTTGGTATTTAAACGTGTACTTTTGTAAGTGTAATTTTGGTTTTGTTGTAAAAATAACATGCCTGTATTTTCAGCCAGCGCAGAGGGCACAGCTCGACCCTTCTGGGACTGATGCTGATGCACCCATAGCTGTCAACATGGAGGGACAGTTGTACGCGGACGCAAAGTCTTACATGATGATAGAAATTGAACTACACAGGCCACTCGTGCCACAGAGACTTCCAGAGCAACTTGCTCAGAAGTATGTCTAATTCTGCAGGATGATTTTTCCGTCATTATTTTAAAAGTGAATGGAACTGTTTTTTTTGCAAATTATCACACTTATGATAGTTAAGCAAACTATCATAATGATTTCTTTTATGAATCTGTAATTGATTTGACCATAAAATTAATTTTGAAATGACCAAAAGGCCAGTTTGTGGGTTTCATCCTTTAACTGATGTTGTAACGTAATATGTAATGTCGCCTGTTAATCAGGAAGCCTTGTATGGTTTGTCATTTAATGACATATGATTTATTTTAATTGCCTCTTGTTGATAGCTGATAGAGTAATGTTTTCTGGGCAACCTTTTTGATATTATGCAATTCTGTAGCCAGTATTCACAATGTACCACAATCCAACACCACAACCTGAAGTTTACGCTATGTAAGTCCGAGTCACTTTGTGTTAACATGGTAAAAGTTATAATAGAGATAAGCACACTCATTTGACATACATAATGGTTTTAAGTAATATAAAACATGCAAGATGCATCTAATAAAAATTAAAATACAATAGAATCACAGAGGATGGATTTTAATAAACAAATGCTAGTTTGTTGAAAAAAAATGTTATTGTGTTAGTACGGAAACTGGATTTGGGCATCATCTTTCTATACTAAAAGGTTTGTATCAACTAAAACTTGAACCAGCAAGAGAAGAGGGCATGGCTTCAATGTCGCAGTGTGATTGGTTTCTGTGTGCAGGGTGGCGGAGTACATTCCTCCGAGACCGCTCTTCCCTAAGAGAACCAACGGAGCCCAGAAATCGGTGGAGGAGTTTCACACTCAAGTGAGCCAGGTGGCTCAACTCATCCTTGACGAGTACAGGTGAATGTCAACTGTTCATTCACACGGACTTTTAAGAAAGTCACGAAAGACACACGTTTTAAGCTGAATACTGCTGCGATTTCATTTCATTTGAGGACATTTTACTGCACATCTTACTATTTTATATATATTATTTTATATGCATGTATCAGAATTTATATGTGTGTGTGTGTTTTATATGGGACAAGGCTCCTTGGTAATGTAATGGAGTTATGACTAGGAATCGTGACTAGTTTTGCTGTTAAGTAACAAGGCAGGTATGAGTTTGTAAAAGAGCTTTGTATTCAGCCAACACATTTTTAGCTAATTCATACAATACATATATATATACAATGTGTAAATGATGTGAATTAGCCTATATAATTATAATCCATAATACAACCTCAACAGCAAAGGTGGGGGGAACCAACCACACCCGGCCAGCATGGCCCCTTCCCCACCTCATGATTTTTTATATATATTATTTTGTATGCATGTATCAGAACTTATGTGTGTGTGTGTGTGTGTGTGTGTGTGTGTGTGTGTGTGTGTGTGTGTGTGTGTGTGCATGTGTGCGTGCGTGCGTGTGCGCATGCATGAGGTGTATGTGTGTGTAGGTATGTAATACTATGTACATGTAGGTATACATGTATGTAAATATAATAATAATTAGTCTCAGTTTATAATTTATCTCATTTTATTAATAAAGTCTTTAATGAATAGTTTTAACATAACAAACTTCATTTGTTCTACATTTTATCTGTAGTTTCTTTTTTGCAGTTTTTATGATACAATATATTGAATGTTTGATCGAATTGAGATTATACAGGACTTTGAGCATTTTATGGAAATTGCACTCTATTCATAATAAATACTATTATTGTACAAGTGAGTGTCACTTATATGAGTGCATCTGTCTTACTCATGTTCACTGTTGCACTGTACAATTTCACACACGTAGTTTTGTAGTTTTCATTATGTTGGTTTTGTTACCATCGTACGTTTAACATCTTGTCTCATTGCATACGGTTTTCAGAATCGTATATGCTTGCTAGGATGTTTGTATATACTTTTCAGAATCATATATGCTTGCTAAGATGTTTGTATATACTTTTCAGAATCGTATATGCTTGCTAGGACGTTTGTATATACTTCTATCAATGCCTGTTGCATCTGTAGGGAACTGTACCGTGCTGATATGATTGGTCCAGACTCAGCAGACAGGTAAAGACCCATACAGCTTCTTCTTGCTAAAGACACATCTCTTCCATATAGTGTATAGAACACTATGTAGCTAGTTGAAGTGATGTTTAAGTGAAGTTGACTATTTATGCGTTTTTAAATAAGTTAATAATTTAAATTTGGCTTGTCTTAATGTTATGCATATCTAATTTACCAAGTCAATTTAGTATTGTTTTCAATTTATTTATTTTATTGAGTTAACTCACTGATTTAACCTATTATTTAACGTATCATTTAACCTATTTATTAACTTAATTATTTAGGTTATATCTATATATAATTATTTACTTGTTTCATATTGTTAGCGCCTTTGAGCAGGTTTTTAACTCAGAGACATGGCGCTTTTTAAATTCTTCCAAATAATAATAAATAATTCTTATAGTTGATTGCTGACTTCTGTATAGCCAACATCTATAAAAGAGCTAACAATAAGTGTAAGTAAGTGTATGTAGGTAAGTTAGTGTAACAAAAGTTCTGGTTCATTATCAAAAGAGCCACAACACTTGTGTGGGTCATTCCATTCGGGACTGTGGCAACAACACGTTTTATTCTCTACTACCGTCTGAGGTTACACAGTGATCCCACATCGCTCTGCCAGCCACACACTATAACTGTCCACTGTCCACTGTCCACGCCGTTGTTCTTAGCTTTATGTAGCAGCCATATATGTTGTTACGCCATGGCACTGCTAGTCAACCCTGTGACTCCCCTGCAGGCCTCCAGTTCCCTACTGTCCAGGCCCAGCTGCACCGAACAACTGTCACTATCTACTCCCAATGCAGAGCTCCAGAATGTTGACTCTTGGCCATGCCCTGTCTAATCTTAGCCACCACACCTGGCTTATTACATGTTTTGTAACATCAGTGTTGTCCTCGTAGACTGTTTACATCCCGGGCACCAAACTTTTAGGGGTTCATCCATGACCCCGAGGAAAGAGACTTGCAATTCTTCCAAGCTACTAGAATTGCTTTTAGATAACTGAATTTGCAACAGGGATGAGTTATGTTGTTAGCTGTTTATTGGTTTACCTATTTCTCCTTCAGACGTCAGTCCCTCGTGTATCAGCTCAACTCCAGCGGGAAGTATTTCGCCTTCAAAGAGCAACTGAAATATGCAGTTGTGAAGATTGTTCGAGAGAAATATCTCAAGACAGTGAAGTTCCAGGACAGTGACGAGTTGAAGGTAAACACCAGGAACTTCTTCCTTTGATCCTTTGTTGGGTGGGGCGGCACCACTTTCTTCATTCTGCCCTCTCAATGTGTGTTCTTCCTCCTTGTTCCCTCTACAGGATGAGGTCAAGTGTAGTATTGTTGAACCACTCATCCTGTTTATTCTCTCCAGAAGCCTCTTCTCTCCATCTTTCATTCTCACCCGCTCGTCTCATGACCCTCCTCACATAGTCCTCCCATCTCAGCTGTGGCCTTCCCCTTCTCCTGCATCCTTGATGTTGTTCTGCCTCCACTCTCTTTGCAAGTTTGCCTGCATCCATCCTTGCCAAGTGGCCTGCCCATCTCATCCGATTTCTTACCACTCTTCCTGTCAGGCTGCATTCCATCCCAACATCTTTCCTCAGGTCAGTCATCCTCCTTCTGTTCTCCCTCTTTGTATTTTCTTTCGGCTGTTCATCTCTGTCATTTTCTAGATCTGTTCAACTGTCTCTCCATCTTGGTGTCTGTCTTTCCTTTTCTCTTGTGTTTTCCATGTTCTCTTTGTCAGTATCTCCTCAGACATTCTCACTATATATCCCAGTCCCATCTCTGTTCCATCTCAGTCTTCTCCCAACTACTTTTCTGTTCATCTTTGTGAAGAAACACCATTTAGGTTGACAATCACCAACTTGGTGAACATAACACGTTATATGATGTTGTTGCAGGCCTTCCTTAACACATTATAAGATGTTGTTTCAGGCCTTCCTTAACACATTATATGATGTTGTTGCATGCCTTCCTTAACACATTATATGATGTTGTTGCATGCCTTCCTTAACACATTATATGATGTTGTTTCAAGCCTTCCTCAACACATTATATGATGTTGTTTCAGGCCTTCCTTAACACATTATATGATGTTGTTGCATGCCTTCCTTAACACATTATATGATATTGTTTCAAGCCTTCCTCAACACATTATATGATGTTGTTTCAGGCCTTCCTTAACACATTATATGATGTTGTTTCAGGCCTTCCTTAACACATTATATGATGTTGTTGCATGCCTTCCTTAACACATTATATGATGTTGTTTCAAGCCTTCCTCAACACATTATATGATGTTGTTCCAGGCCTTCATTAACACATTATATGATGTTATTACAGGCTTTCCTTTATATGTTATATGATATTGTTGGAGGCCTTCCTTAACACACTGTATGATGATATTTCAGTCCGTCCTTCCCAGTGAGCAAAAATGGTATATGTTTATGTTTATGAGATTCTTTTTGATGTCTAAAAACAAAAAATTTAGGTTGGCATTTAATAGATGTCTTTTAAGCTTAATAAAAAAGACATCTAATAGACGTCATTTTTACATCATTTTGAGACGTCGCCCACATGACCAAAAAACGACTCCCGAAAGACATCTAATAGACGTTGTTTTACGACATTTTGAGACATCGTCCACATGACCAAAAACAAGAAAGACACCTAATTGATGTTGTGTGCCCCCTGGGTTATTACATATATGATGTTGTTGCAAGCCTTCCTCATCACATGTGTTGTTGTTTCAGGCCTTCCTCAGTGAGCTGTACGTCTACCTGTTGGACCAGATGCATGTTGGACTCAACAAGTTCCTCCTGCTGGAGGATGAGAGTCCAATTCCCGAGCCTCTCACGGACGTGGCTCAGCTGAAACTGTTTGCCCGAGAAGCTGAGGTCAACCAAAACTTTGACTTGGCTGCCAAGTTCTACCAGGAGGTCAGTGTCTCTGATCACAGTCGATGGTCATCTTCTCCTGGGGTTATTACCCCTGAACTCAACTGTCTAATTACTATTACTACAGCAAATATTTATTAGAAAGCTATTATGAGCAGATGTAATGTCATTAATGTACAGTTTCTTTATAATGCACCAAAGCATACACTTGTTGTATGGTACAATTTTGAGATTAATAATAAGTAAATAAATTCTCAACAAAGGAGTAACATAACATTATAAGTTGTTTTACTTATGTATTACTCCATTCAAAAGTTTCTTCAATGATGTTTGTATACTTAATATGTACCTATGATATGTTTGTCTGATTTGTTTGAATAAACTCTTGATTTGATTTGATTATTTCCACATTGTCATTCTTGCATTACTAAAAGTGTTGCAGTACTTCCATTGCGCTTACTTACTTAAAACAAGTTGGAAAGTGTCACACATAGTAATGTCACAAGTGTATAATTGGAAATCTGAGAAATATGTTCACTGTTGTAAAACCACCTAACGATTGCTGTCAATGTACCTTTAAATGTACACGTGACGAATAGGTGTAATTGTTACTGTATAGAGTAACATTTTGTATGATTTACATAACAATTAAATGTAAACTATTATTACGTAAACACTTGCAACTTGCCCCACATCCACTTTGAAAATACTGATCATTTGATAATGCGTGGAGGAAGGCAGGGTGGTTAAAATTACAAACGTGTTATTTCTGTTCCAGAGAATAGCCCGAGACAGAAACAACCCTGATCATTGGTTGGACTATGGCACGTTTTGTCTCTACCTCGACGACCTTAGCAAGGTCAGCATTTCTCGCAACTTGGCTGAACAAATAAAGATGTGCTTAGTTTATTTTGTGTATTATTTGACTATCAGTGTTTCTGCCAGCAGGGTAAAAGGGTAAAATTACGTACCCAAAAATATTTCTAGGGTACAGGTACGTACCCAAAATAAATCCAGATTTTTAAATATTGGTTAACATTCTGTGCAAAGAAACTCGTACTTGATGACATTTTTAATGGTGAAGAATGAGCCCGTGCCAACACATTTATGCTAGCTAGTCTGTGATTGGCTAGACGTGGTATACCCTGTATTCACTGTGGGATTGAAGCCTTCACCTCAGGATAGAACATGGCGTACCGGTATATTGGTAGGCTTAGTGTAAAGAATACGGCATGCTGTCATGGCTGTACATTTGTCGCGATGTTTTCAAGTACCCCCGGTATAATTGTTTCTTGGTGAAGAAAAATAACACAACAAGATGCCACACTACATCATGAATCAGACTATTTATTCTAAAATGTGAAGGCAAGTTTACAATTTTCCTGCTGACTGTTACATTTGTCATTCATTCTCCTACGAAACATGGAAATGATCACTCCAAATGCCAGGAAATTGCTTCTCCGAGCATCTAGAAATCTATTTTTTTCTGGCTGAGGACCAACTGCCTGCCAGTTCCATACCCACATTTTTTTTCTGCCACAAACCCTGACTATATGTGTTGGACTGTATAAATATTTATCAACTTAAATCAGTTCTAGAGCAAAACAATTCGGCTATTGCATCACATATTTTCCGTTTTTAGGCCGAGGAATGTTTTAAGGAATGTGTCTCTATTGATCAACGCCACCTACATGGGTAAGTTGAAACTGCACTTCCAAGAAATTTAAAATCTGTTGATAGATACACAGCATTATTTATATCTCCAAAACGTAATGATGCAATGGCATGGTAATATTTATCTATATGGATGATGACAACTGATTTGGACATTGTTAGTGACGCAGCCATGTGTTTGTCTTGTTATTTCATGAAGATATTAAAAAAATCAGACAGTTTAGTTGTAACAAATGCATGCGTGTTGGTTCAGGATGGATAAATAGGTTTTAAGAGCTCTTATTGAAAGAGGAAAGTATTGAATAATGACAGGTATTATCGATGCTATCATAGAATAGCCATATGTACTTAAAGTACCAGATTCAACACAGGATGAAAATGGCAGATAATAATTTCAGATTGGGATGAATAGAACAAGACTTCTAAATACAGCTATACCTGTCAATGATTTGATCGATGTGATATTTGAGAGAAATCTCCATAATATATTGATCCAAGGCAGATGAGAAGCTTCTATGAAGAGACGATCTCTGAATCTGTATTGTGTTTTTTTTCTTGCAGGCTGTTGCTGTATGGAGTGGTCTGCACAATGCAGGATAAACACGAACCAGCCGAGACATTCTTTGTAACAGCGACAAGTGTGGAGCCTAGGAGCATATTGGCCTGGACCATGCTAGGTACAGTAGAATAGAATAGAACTTTATTTTGGTCACAATACACATTGCTGGACATAGTTACAATAGATTACAATAAACACGTGCTGCAACCATAGAGATCCTCTATAAACCCCAAGGGGCTTATGTCAAGGACCACCAGAATAAATCATTTTACAGTCAGTTTCCTTGTTTGATAAAATTACATATAAAATTAAAACAGTAGATTCATCTGGAACAAACCTGGTACATCAATAGTTTTCTTTTTTTAGATAAACTACTAATGTCTACTAAATAAATAAATTTACACATTAGAGTATATGGTATATTGACTAGATTAATAGTTAAACATCAAGTAATACATTAAATAAAAACAAGATTAATCATTTATACCATGACAAATTACGGTAGATTTTATGGTTAATTAATAAGTTAAGACATTTCAAGAATTCCAAGATACTTAGACAGTTATAGCTCTTTGAGTTTCTTTTTAAACACTGACATTGTCTAATGTAGTATTCCTTAACCTTGCAGACCTCAAGTCCGCCAATACCACCCGCAGTCAGCCAAAACCCAGCCCAAAATAACCATATATTACCATATAATGTGGTGGAACCATCTTGCGGATAGTCTTGAAAACACATTTGAAACATTGTTTGAAAATACTAACTTCAAATGTTCATGTTTTGGTCAAATAGATGGGGAAACAGAGATTTTTCTAAAACCGGCTGATGTCTAAAAGGTTAATGATGGTGATTTTCAGATATTATTAAATTTGTACAATATGCAAAATGTACGAAAGGATCGACACGTGTTGTTGTAGCTTTTATCTGCTCAGTGATGTAGACATCTGCATAATCTTATGCTGCACACTTAGTTTACATTGCATGTTTGGAGTTTCTGCTGTGAAGTAAATTTTGTCATTCAGAGTTCCGTCTGCTGTTGCCACGTGTCAGGCCACAGCAGCCTGTCCAAAATGGCCTCCATATTGGTTTTGGATTTGAAGAAGATTAATTTTTAATGAGATGACAAGTTGAGCTTTCAATAAAACCAAACAGCTCCTAGTTATTAGTCTAATAGTAGGGATGGCAGCATTTTCGTCAAAAAACACATTCAAAATCAGTAGTATCAAACGAACAATGTCTACTTTCAACACAGCTATTTTGAATGTGACAAACATCATGGTACCTAACGTTTAAGTGCACGAACTCTGAACATGACTCTGATGGCACTCCTCGTGTTAATCTGCTGCTATAATTGCAGGGCTGTTCTACAATGGCATTGATAACGGCATCGGCACAGAGATGGCGCTAATAGAGGCGAACAAACTGAATGCTGCGTTTGTGCGACTCTTGTGGGAGGAGGAGAGAGAGAAAGATAGACAGGAGAGGGAGAAGGAGAAGGAAGCCGCGGAGAGATATAAGGCTGAGAAGGAGAAGGAGAAGGGAGACGACGCGTCTATCAAGGAACAACCAGAAGAGAGTAAGGGTATGTGTGTCTCTGTTTGCGTGAATGTGCATGGTATGTTGGCATGTATGTGTTTGTGCATGGTATGTTGGCATGCTATGTACAGTTGAACCTCATTTTACGGTCACCTCAGTAATACAGCCACCTCACAATTAAGGTCATCCTAGGATAGTCCCAAATGATTCCACGTACAGTAAAAACATATTATATTAGTCCCACTAATATGATCACCTTGCTATTGACGTAATTTTTCTCCAGTCCCAAGGTTAACTTTAATAATGAGGTTCCTATGTCATTTCATTTACTGTCCAATTTTGGCGAAAACAATTTAAAAGTTGCCCTGGATACTCACCAATAATTAAAGTCTAAGTTGCAAATTAGGATAAGATTTTGGCACAGCTTTCTCTGTGTCTTTTGCTCCTTGTTGGATAAATGCACTTGAGTATCAAATTGGTTTAAACATATGTTTAGTATCATCAGTATAGAAGGGAAATATTGCAAATTGTTATCCCAGTTACTATGCAATGCATTTCTTCATGTGTGATCTCTAAATTGTTGTGTATGTTGTTTACATACAAACTGTTCTGTGCAGTGTTGTTGCTTTCACCCCCATACTACAATATTACTACTGCTGCCTCGAATGCAGGAAGCATGCATGTTGATGTCGGATGTGCAAGTACATTCACGTGACTTGTAATTCTTTGCTTGGCCTGTTCTATCTCTTACTTGTTCTCCGACACGCCACTAAAAAAAGATTTGCCAGACCCCTGTATTGCCAACCCCAAAGAAAATGATGTCCTAATATGTAGTGTAAAAATATATACAAGCTTACTTTTCTTTCAAATACACGAAAACTTGTCGTCTGGTGTCCAAACCTTCATAAGGTAATTCGATTATGGAAACATTTGGTTTCATGTTCCAACAATATACTGTTGAATATTAAGGTATAATAAATACAAGCAAAGGTTTATTACTAAGAACTTTACCAACTTCTAGTTTAATGAACATTAGGTCTAAATATAGATCATGATTGGTGACGTATGTATGTCCAACATATATTATTTCTTCAGTGACTTGCATATATATATATACATATCTTTCCCAGGTCTTTATTTGTTAGAGAAAGTTGTCTTAATAACTGACCAAAAAGAAATTGTTCCGTGAAAAGAAAGATGTCACCCTACCAGAAATAGGTCTGAGAGTCATCCACAATATTTGGCTACATTACATATATATTAGGTTTCTACTGTTCTTAATTAAGTGTTCAGCTCCAACCAACAGTGGTTAGATATCTCGAATTAATGTCTTATAATAAACTCTACATATCAGTTATACATAGGTTTCACTGTAATAAAATGTGACAGCACAAGACGTCAAGTTTGAGAAAAATATCTACATTCATTGTTATGAAAATGATGTGAGTTATCAGTAGCGATTTATGAGGGGTTATAACTCGAGGGGTGACAGATGCCTTCATCAAACTTTACAATGTTTATTATCAACATTTTGTCACCACTACAATTTCCTTGACAGAACCCCCTGAACCTGAAAAACAACTTGATGTCAAAACCGATAAAAAATCGCGCAAACACAATACCGCTCAGAATCAGGTCAAATCACCTCGTGCTGTGAAATCACCCCCTGAAGGTAAGGGAGATTAGTTAAGGTTAACCCCCATTCTGTTTCCCAGCAGCCGAGGTTCCTGAGATGACCCCTACGTCCACAAAACCCCTCTCCGCAGCCACGCCCACAGGCAGTGTGGGCGAAAATAAGTCTCATACTCGGTCGAGTCTTGCGCCCAAGAGCGCTGAACGACGCAGTTCTACGGCCCGAAAATCAGGTCAGAAGAGTGAGCTACAAGTAACCCCTGCACCCTCATGTTACCCTCATGTCACCATCCTGTCACCCTTTAGGTGTCACACCAACTAACTCGTGGCTTTGGTGATTAATTGTAGGTGTGATCGGAGAGAAATGATTCTTGTTTTGCGGTGTGCCTGAACAAGGTGTCTAATTTGAGCTCGCATAATTATAATCGAGGCAGAGTGTGTGTGTGTATGCGTGCGTGTGTGTGCCTGTGTATGTGTGTGTGTGCGTGTGTGTGTGTGTGCGCGTGTGTGCATGCATGCACGTATGTATGTTGACATTTTCCTCCTACGGGGTTTGCATCTCAGGCACCAAACTTTCAAAAGTTCATCAACAACTCCTCTGAAGAATGAGAAACTTTATTTTATAAATATATAATTTGTGCTTTTACCAGTTTTAGGGTTATATTAAGAACATCTGTATTTAGGAACATATACCTGGAAGTCATTATTTCTAAAGTAAGAACTTATAACTGGTTGTCATAATTACAAATACAAAGTTGATGTAGTAATTATTTCTAAGTAAAGAACTTGATTGTTGTCAACGGTCACCATCATAACTTGCATTATGTCCCTGTTGCATTGTTGCCATTGAATCATTACTGTCAGATCCTATATAGTACTGTTAATCACACAATTCCAGACGTTCATAGTAAGTTGGTACCAGTCTGTCATATTGCTTGTGGAGGTTCTTGGAAACGAAAGTCAGGTTGTTGCTCATTGCCCACACACCGTCGGCTTCTAAGCTTCGTGTCTGCAACATGTGTACATTGGAACATGAATTTTCTGGGTATTGTTTTTGGCATTAGGTAAATTTAAAACTTTGCTGTTGACATAAAACACTTAGTAATATTATTAAGTAGCAACCATCTACATACTCGATTTTATTATGTACATACTGCAATATAAGTTAAATACTATGTTTAATTATGAACTCTCCTCAGTGCAAAATGTTTTTCCATTTTGTGGACAAATAAATTTATTATTATTAAAAGTATTTTGTATTCTGCTCCATGCATAGCAGACGAGACAAGCAAACACTCTTGTTATGTTACATGCCTTCTGACTTTAGGATGGCTCCAAACCAAATTTTTCTTTTTCTGTCTACCTCAGGAATGCTGTTGATTTTGACATTGATTGTTCTTGTTTGGACTGCTTTTTGGGTATTTTCCTTTCTTTTTTGGGCATTTCCCTTTCGTTTTTTGGTGTTCCCCTTTCCCACAGGCTTTTCCCAGTGCAGAAATAAGAAAAGGTACCGAAGGTATAGCTTAGGCAAGAACATTGGGGCTATAGCATTATGATGACTATTTATAGTTGTTATAATCATCTTCCCGTGAACTGTACATATCGGCCATGTTCTCTATGCATTTATTATTGTTTGAGTTTTCCATCTCCAGACACCTGGTGTGCATCCCATTCTTTGATTCCACTGTTTTGCGTTGTCCCCTTTTGTACCTCCTGTCATGTGGTGTCTTCAGTATTCTCCCCTTCCATGTATCCCAGCAGCCTCTGCTTCTCTTCCTCTGCCTCTAGTGTTTGTGTCACAGTTGTCACTGTTGGACCTATGTTAATTACAACCAGCTAAATCATTGAACACTAACATCAGCAGAATTTGCCTGTATCTATAGGGCCTGTAAGTCTCACGCCTCATTTTTTATTTGGAGTCATCTGGCGACATCGACTCCATTTACGCCAGCTTAAATAATGGGGATATGTTTTGTTTTTGGGTGTAATCAACTAAATATTATTATCTATTTAATTTAGAAGAAACAAAACTTCAGGATCAAAAAAAAATTTCAGTATATGACCACTGTAAACTGCTGCCTGCATGGCTCTTTCTCTGCATTTATAATTTCCCTGATGTATAATACATATAAAACTGAAATGACAATGCCATAACACAATTAACAAAGCTAAAATAAACCGATAAGCTAAACGTCAACAACTGTTTCCTGGCTTCCGCAATGCTAAAATCATTGGGCAATAATTGTGCATGTCGCCAGTTGGCTCCACTCGCCCGGAATCTCGCCAAGTATCAAGACACTCTTACAGGCCCTTACAGGTGGTATTCTAAGTTGTTTTACTATAACTCCAAGAAGAACTTGCTTCTAGGAACCTACCGAATAATAATAATACCAAAACTTTTATAGCATCTAAAGTGTGATATCATATATTGGATGGGTAAAAGTCGTCATCAGAGCATGGGGCTGCCATTTATGGTGGAGATGCAGCTTCAAAAATATATCTTGAGTGATTTACAGAAAGTAGCTGTAGTGTCAGATAATTTGGAAGAGATGGGGACTATGTTCCAGATTTTAAACATCTAAAGCTCAAGACACATACAGATGTAGAGTGAAAGCCATTTTAACATTTTTAATTATGCAGGTGGTTATCTATCAGTATTAGCTGTGACCCAGCATGTGAATGTTATGACTGACTAACTGGACGAATGAGTGACGAATACTAACACTAACCAACTAACAATGCTAACAGGAGGCACCACTTGTACCACAACGAACAGCCGTGTGGCCAAGCGGAACAAAAAAACTGTAGCTATGCCACGTTGTAAGTAACCAAGACGACTTTGTTTATCAGCATGCGGCCAAGTAGATGCTCTGTTAGCCCCGTAGTTAGTTTGCAAACTCTAGTTATTGCGCTGCATGCCGATTACTCTGTGGCGTGGTGTGGGATAGTTCTCATGTGTTAGTGTAGTCGTGTTCTTATTGCAAGATTTCTTTTTATTCGCAGCATGCTGAAGCATTTTATTTGTAAATGTGTGTGTGTGTGTGTGAGTGCGTGCGTGCGTGCGTGCGAGCGTGCGTGCGTGCGTGCGTGCGTGCATGTGTCCACATACTGTGTCTGTGGGCATGTGCTTATTTGTGTGCATGTGTGCTGATACAATTACACATGTACATGCCTATGAAGCATTTTATTTGTAAATGTGTGTGTGAGTGCGTGCGTGCGTGCACGCGCGCGCGTGCATGCGCGCGTGTGTCCACATACTGTGTCTGTGGGCATGCGCTTATTTGTGTGCATGTGTGCTGATACAATTACACATGTACATGCCTATGAAGCATTTTATTTGTAAATATTTGTGTGTGAGTGTGTGTGTGTGTGTGTGTGTGTGTGTGTATGTGTGAGTGCATGCGTGTGCGTGTGTAGTTCTATGATTTGTTTATTGTCTATGTCATGTATATTTGTATTTGGTTTATACAGTGTATTGCACTGTGTTTCTAATCAACAAATAAGTACCAGTAGTTAAAAACTGTGTCATATTAAAAATAGGTAATGCATGATGTAGTTACAGACTCAGATGTAGACTATTCCATTGCAGCGTCTTGCGTACTTTCTGCTACTGTGTTTATCTATTGGCTTTAACTGTATGTTGCTTTTTAGTACCTGTGCTTCTTCACTTGCGTTGCTGTACTTTAATTCCCACAGCTTCGGCATGCCACTTTGCCATGTCTAAATGTACAGGTGTGATCTGTAATGTTGCTCCCTGCGACAACTCACCAGGATGTGGAGATTCACTGAAACGCTACCAAGATTGGCCAGTATATTAATAGAAGTGACATTGTAACATTCTTGGCACTTTTCTACATTATAATCAAGCAAAATCATAATCTAAGTCAATAAACATTGGTTCAATTCTTTTTGCTATGAATGATTTTATAACAGCAACTACCCTGCTAACAACCTCATTGGGTTAATGAAGAACTAATGCGCAGGCTGATGCTAATCATTGCATCAATATATTTACGCAATGCAACAAGTCAACAACAGATATGGTAGAATATGGCCAGAATAACCTTCTGACAGTTATTTATTACTCACCGGATTATTGGATGAGTTATAACATGCAAATATTTACAAACAAATGTGGGCCATTTGAGGTCTTAAACATTGCCCCGTTTACTTAGCCTATACATTCTAAATAAAGGCCCACATTATAAAGCACTACATTAAAATAGTGGTAGATAATACATAAAACCTCAAAAAGATGTTTCACAAACATTTTGACAACTAAAACTACTACTTATTAAAACATACTAAAGAGAGGTGGGGCCATTCCGCCCCACGTATAATCTATCCTTCTTTATTTACCGCCCTAAAAACTCTGCGTACACTGTTACTGTATTATCAGTAAGGAGGAGAAACGGCTTCAGGCAAAACCTCGTGTATAATAGAGCAGGGAAAAGCGTCACAGAAAAAGTACATATACCATATCACACACATGTATTCACAAATCATGCCAAGAACAAGGAATCACACACTAATTACTGGTAGGAGGGGAGGGAGGTGGACAAAAATTGACGCTGAATTCTGACGAGTTCATACAACCGATAAATTCGAATATGGCCGCCACCGGGACCGCTCTGGCCTTTTATACCCTGCACGGCGGGACTTCTTTTCACTGTATTCATACGCTAAAGCGCGGGAAAACCTGTTACTATTCAAATGCTGGACTCTTGACCTCTTCGGTACCGTGTCCCCTGTTTACCTAGCATGACTTAAATGTTGACTTGATTGCCTCGCGTACAAATTATTATGCAATGTATTTGCATAACGCCATTTACGTGATAACTATTCATACAATGTCACCTCTCAAGCCAATCGTGTATGTCTTTTTCCTCTTTTTCACACTAGCATCACATAAAATTTTATTTACCATTGGGCCCATAATTATCTATTTATATGTGGAAGTAGAGTTTCCATATACACAGTATTTATAAAAAGGCTGTTAGTCCAGCCAGTTGTAAACATAAATGACGCTTTCAGTCATCTTGGACCATTCTTTTTCAAACAGCAACATTTATGAATATATATGTTTTGTTCTAACTCTCAGTCCTAGATATGTTATGTTTGAGCAGTCCTGGGGACTGGATACTGCGCTATATAAGAACTTACCTTTACTTTTTTTAATGTATGAGCAATAATAAAATATTATTAAAAGATTAATTTGGTGAAAAGCGCTTTGTTATGACAATGGCAGTTTGATAAAATGAATAATAATTTATTCCATTTTCAGGATATTTTAGCTTATTTAACTTATTTTTAAAACTTGTTATATTGCTAACTAGTTTATATATTTAACCTACATTTACCATATTTACATTTTTTATTTATTTATATTTCAACACCCAGATACATACTTATATGTACATAGATATATCATAGATATCTATATACCTATAAATGGAACAATTTTAATTGAATAACCTGACAAATCGTACCTCCATAGCAACAATCACTGGCACTCTTAGCATTGGCCAAAAGCACCGGCCTTACCAGTGTATTATGGCAGTAGGACGCATCAGAAGCACAGAGAACATGTCTCGTGCAGGCAGCAGTGCAGCCCGCAGTCCGACGACCGGAGCACCCCAGACAGCCCCTGCCCAGGATGACGCAGAGGTGGCGTCACCGGTGAGAGAGACGTCCCCTGTCCCCCTTCAGACCATCTACATGCAAGTCATTGAGTTCCTTCTCGATGTCAAGGCAATGCCGGTGACTACCTCTTTGTGACTGTCTTCTTCCTCCTTATTCCCTGTTGTACACTGCTGCTGATTATCTCGTTCTCGCGTGTTGGCATCGGTCTGAAGTGTGAATATGGAAGGTTGCCAATTCGTTTTTGTAATAAAATTATGTAATACAGTATAAACTACATCTCTTGTAACACACTGACCACCAAATGTGTTTTATTGAAAAAAATTTAGTTATTGAAATTTAAGTGTTTTGGGAAGAAAGTTTGTTTACATTGAGACGCACCGCACCAGATCATTGTCTTGGTGAAATAGTCTCCAGGTCCCATGTATATATAATGGACCCAATGCATTATAATAACATTATGAATTTAACCATTTCCACATTAAAATAAAATCAGACAGCACAATACAATATATTTATCTCCACAGTAACATAAGAATACTTCAATGATTATCTTTTTTAACAACACTAATAATCCAATTTTTTTTTGGATTTTCTTGTTTAACAAAACTAATATAATAAACACTGATAGTAATCTGACCTTAATGTGACCTTGTCATGATCCTCCTTTTGTTGCCATGGTGATAGTTCACTGAGCGTGCCCTGGCCTACCATCTGCTGGAGCCCACAGGCGGCCCGAGTGCCGAGTATCACATCGCCCTTGCCCGCCTCAAACTACAGAAACGCCAGCTAAAGGAGGCCGCAGAAAGCCTCCAGGAGGCGCTACAGTTTGACCACCAGGTGGGGCTGTCATCACGCAACCGAGTGGCAATTGTTGTTTTTGTTTGTGTGACTGAGGGAATGCATGAAATAAAGTCACAGTAAAAAAGTCACAACATAGTCATAGGAAAGGTCACATAAATTCAAGTCATGGGGAAAGTCACAAAACTAAGTCATAGGAAATGTCACAACATTAAATTTAGGGTTCTTTGTATTTACAATGTATTTTGTAAGTGGAAATAATGAGACTAGAATCTTATAAACCTGAGTAAAATGACAATATCAAATATGTAAACTTCCTATTTTGTCTCTGCAGGATTATTTACATTTTTTCCAAAACTCCTTTACTCAGATATGCATGACCAGGTGCAATAGTAAATATGTATGGGCCATGCCAAGTACCTAATGTGTTTGTGCCAGAATGTGGATGCTTGGTTCATGTAAAGTACATAATGTGTTTGTGACAGAATGCTGATGCATGGGCCATGTCAAGTACTTAATGTGTTTGTGACAGAGTACTGATGCATGGACCATGTCAAGTACTTAATGTGTTTGTGACAGAGTGCTGATGCATGGGCCATGTCAAGTACTTAATGTGTTTGTGACAGAGTGCTGATGCATGGACCATGTCAAGTACTTAATGTGTTTGTGACAGAGTGCTGATGCATGGACCATGTCATGTACTTAATGTGTTTGTGACAGAATGCTGATGCATGGACCATGTCATGTACTTAATGTGTTTGTGACAGAGTGCTGATGCATGGGCCATGTCATGTACTTAATGTGTTTGTGACAGAGTGCTGATGCATGGGCCATGTCATGTACTTAATGTGTTTGTGACAGACTGCTGATGCATGGACCATGTCATGTACTTAATGTGTTTGTGACAGAGTGCTGATGCATGGGCCATGTCAAGTACATAATGTGTTTGTGACAGAATGCTGATGCATGGGCCATGTCAAGTACTTAATGTGTTTGTGACAGAGTACTGATGCATGGGCCATGTCAAGTACTTAATGTGTTTGTGACAGAGTGCTGATGCATGGGCCATGTCATGTACTTAATGTGTTTGTGACAGAGTGCTGATGCATGGACCATGTCATGTACTTAATGTGTTTGTGACAGAGTGCTGATGCATGGACCATGTCATGTACTTAATGTGTTTGTGACAGAGTGCTGATGCATGGGCCATGTCAAGTACTTAATGTGTTTGTGACAGAGTGCTGATGCATGGACCATGTCATGTACTTAATGTGTTTGTGACAGAGTGCTGATGCATGGGCCATGTCATGTACTTAATGTGTTTGTGACAGAGTGCTGATGCATGGACCATGTCATGTACTTAATGTGTTTGTGACAGAGTGCTGATGCATGGGCCATGTCAAGTACTTAATGTGTTTGTGACAGAGTGCTGATGCATGGACCATGTCATGTACTTAATGTGTTTGTGACAGAGTGCTGATGCATGGGCCATGTCATGTACTTAATGTGTTTGTGACAGAGTGCTGATGCATGGGTCATGTCATGTACTTAATGTGTTTGTGACAGAGTGCTGATGCATGGGCCATGTCATGTACTTAATGTGTTTGTGACAGTGCTGATGCATGGACCATGCCAAGTACTTAATGTGTTTGTGACAGAGTGCTGATGCATGGACCATGCCAAGTACTTAATGTGTTTGTGACAGAGTGCTGATGCATGGGCCATGTCATGTACTTAATGTGTTTGTGACAGAGTGCTGATGCATGGACCATGTCATGTACTTAATGTGTTTGTGACAGAGTGCTGATGCATGGGCCATCATGGGACATGTCAAGTACTTAATGGGTGAGACGGACATGGCAAAGAACTGCTATGAGAGAACGCTGACATTCGTCAGCGATCCATCGGAAGTCCACTCCATCTATCTCCGTCTTGCCTCCATTTACCTCAATGAAGGACGAGTAAGTATAACAACAACAACTGCAACAACAACTACACAACAACTACAACAACAACAACACTGTCTGGCGGTGCCATCTATGCACATTACTCAACATTAACGTGAAATGGTATTGTCAGTGGTGGTTTATGAGTCTTAGTTTATTAAGAATACAAGTATTATGCGAAAGTTGAAATCATAGAAATTTACATATTGTAATGTCAAACAAAAAAAACAGCCTTAAAACTGTTTCATTGATGTACATGAACAAAATTAACACTAATTTTGTATACTTGATAATTCAAATGACCTTCATGTCAGTACTACATCCTTCACACGTGCCACTGATAACGCCCGTAGATGAAGTCCTCACACCAGTGTGTGTAAGTGACATGGTGTCTGGCAGATCCGTTGTGAGAGAGAGTATTGAACAGTTCCAGGAGGCAAAGAACACATTCCTGATGGCGTGCAAGCGATCACCAACTTGTGTGTCATGGCTGGGGGTGGGCATGGCCTGTTATAGGGTAAGTTCATAACCTGCTACGAGGTAAGGTCATTGTTTAGGGTAAGTTCCTCTCGGCGTTCTCCTCATTTCTTTCATCGAACCCAACTTGCAGTCTTTATTGGAAGACACGATGTTATCGTTTCTGGTTTCTTTAATGTCACTTCATGTGTGATACAAATTCAACTTTTATATTATTATGAATTTTTTTATTTTTATCTAGATATTTATGAAAAGAAAATGCTAAAGAAAATTGATGGTGTAAGCAACTAAATTGACTTAAAAATTGTTGTATCTAACTCATAAAAATATAAACACCTGTAACCTAATGTTGTATGCTGATTATTTAATATTCAAAACATGCTAGGACTTGCATAATGTAAAAAATAACATTAATTCATGTTTTAATTAAGGGGTGGTCCCATAATTTTGCATCGTTCCAAACCATGTTCAGCATTAGACGTGGGGGTGGGTCGATCATCACCACATATCACGGGGAAAATAAATTGTTACAGTGGCGCCACTTAGTGAAAGAAGCATACGCTAATGCAAATTGATGCTAATTTACTTAATTAGCCATTTTGGATAGTAAAATTCTAGCACCACGCATTAGTGGTGAGGCGTTTAACCAATGCTAACACATAATGTGGTGAACTTGTGAGTGCAGTCCTTAATGCATTAAAGGGAGCAGTCATTTCATCTTCCTGGTTAAAGGGAGCAGTCAGTTCATCTACCTGGTTAAAGGGAGCAGTCGGTTCATCTACCCAGAATTAACGGGCATAGAAATTTGTAATAGGAAGCCTGCTGTGTTGAACGTGGGAAAATGGGACATCATTGAAATTTTTTTGTTGGTTGTTATCGTTATTCTACATGTTCTACACACCTCTCAAGAAACTTTAGTTTTTCGATCAGTATATTTATAGATACAGTCGAACCTCACTTTATGGTCACCTCGGTAATAAAGCCACCTTGTAACTAAGGTCACCGGGCCTGGGCAGTCACAAATTATTGTTATAACAGTAAAGTTAGTACCGTTAATATGGTCACCTCTCTATTCAGGTCACTTTTGGCAAGTCCCGAGTGACCTTAATAGGAAGGTTCCACCATAGTTTAATAACAACATGAAATAAATATGCTGTTTGGATAAATAAATCCACTTTTGTTGTGCTCCAGTTGGAGCAACTAGAGGAAGCGGAGGATGCTCTCTCGGAGGCGAACATCCTCAACAACAGTGATCCCGAGGTGTGGGCCTACCTGTCAATGGTGTGTCTCAAGACCGGCCGACAAGTGGAGGCCGAGCAAGCGCTCAAGTATGCCATAAAGGTACGCAAACATCACATCGCCCTCTTCAAGTCGTTGTGTACAAACCTCTCACAGCAACATCTGTATTTGTCAAAGTTGTCCATCCCTTCTGTGTTGTGCGTGGTTGTATTATGTAAGAGCCACATGACGTTGGTTCTCCATTCACTGTGTTTTCTGTGTGGTTGGTTTACATAAGGGCTCCATGATTTTGCCTAATTTTGCCTAATTATTCAGTTGTTGCACCTCCAAGCTCAGGTTCTTGAGGATATAGGCAGCATGGAAGTATTAATATTATTATTATATTACATTCAGTCACACCCGTTTTGGTCTTTTCTTTAAACAGGCTGCTGCTCTGGGTCTGAAGTTTTGAAATATTTACAAATTTTAACTCAGGTTTTTCTTTAAAATGGCACCAAAACTTCCCCAGGGGTACTTGATTTAATGGAATATCTTGGTAAATATTATTTGATGTGCTATTTAATAGGCCGGTTGAATTACATAATCTGTGTTGAATCTTGGCCAGGAATGGAAGGCTTGCATTATTCTTTATTTGCTGTTATTTTGTAATATATATTCCATGAGTGACCATGAGGACAGCTTTATTTTTTACTGCCATATTTATGAGAAACTTGATTTACAAATTCAGGTCTTGGGAATATGGGTCCTGGGGCCAGTTTCATGAAACATTTTTAAAGTTACGCAATTACTCAGCAGCACGTGTTTGCGTAAGCTCGTTTGCTTATATAAAAAAAATGGTATCATTTACTAAGACAATCATCTTAGCGTTAAAAACATTCTTAGCTGTTTCATGAAACCGGCTATTGTTTTCTTTGGCCTGTCTGTATCAAAGTTTGGAATGTTTGTTGTAATGCTATATAAACAGCTGCTGTGTGTAAATAACCATAATAAGGACATATTGACAACACCTAGATTATATTTGGCTCCGGGTTCCTGTTAACTTACAATATTGGATCTGGTGCTGTGCCAAACACAATATCAGTATTGTTAACATTGGGTCACTGCGGCATCATGTCATTATTACAAACAACTTGCTATTAAGGCGTGATAGGCCAAATTTAATGACAGGCTAATGTGGCTAGCTAGAGGACGTTGGTATAACATCACAACATTTTATAATATAAAAAGCTCGTCTTAGAACAGAGAAGCTCATAACTTAGGTGGTCTTCTCAAGGAAGGTATTATCAACACTAGTTTTCAGTGCGAAATATTGCTACCATAGGCTAGTTCATTTGTACATTTAGTTTTGGTGAAATCACTGGACAAACTTTTACAATTTCTGACTGGGACAAATCAAAATTCAGCAAAAAAAGGCAAAAGTAGCCAGCTCTACATACCATAGCATACTGTTATTGATACTTTTGTAAATCATCAGAACTAATTATCAAAGTCAATTATTTTGATGATTTCCACCAAAAATAAGCACTATTTTCTTTTAAGTCTTAGGTGTTTTTAATTCAGATGTGTTGTACGAAATGATGTTCTTTCTTTCAAAGGCATTGCTGGTCAAATTTGGCCATACCCCTTACTATGTTTTTTTAAAGAATTCTCTGGTATGAATGATTTGAGTAGAACATGTTAAACTGAAAAAAGTTGTCTGCAAATTAGAAACAACCTTTATTCAATTTACTGAACAGAAACCACAAACTTCCTTCGGGAGAACAATGTCAAACGAGATTTATTAACCTCCCACAAAAGTAATATGAACAAATGTGTTCTTACTGGTGGTTCCCTAGTACAGAGGTGAGGTCTGGCTCCTGTACTGCTGCACTGCTCTGCTCTTCCTGCCATCCACAGCTCCCTATCAGCAGCCCCCCCTCAGCTCTTCCTCTTCCTGTCCCCAATCCCACTTCACCCAACTATCATGTGTTCTGCGACTGTAGGTTAACCTAGAGGCAGTCACCCCAGAACTCCTGACAGAGATCACCGCGATACAAGAGGAGGTGGGATTTGGCAACCCACAACTATGAAGAGTGACAGTTGGGTACAGGAACTCAATCTCCTGGAGAGTCGGAACTCTCCCGGTGAGGAGGAGAACAAAAGACATGAGTGGTTCTTCACTGCACATACACTGTGCCAAGTGTTTATTTAGTTTAACTGTGTACATACATTTATATTCTAAGTGTATTGAACATTTGTTTGTGATGTTTGAGTTCAACAGTTGTACATTTATTATTATGAAGTGAGCAGTAAATGTTGAACTGAGTTTGCATGTTTCTACTACGTACATTTGAACATATTGTGATCTGGATCAAGGCATTTGATAAGACATGATTTCCATTATCGAATTTGCTTGTTTTCCAAGAACAATGAGACTATTTTCAGTAATCCTCTCCAGCTCCATGTACTTATCATTAGATGTTAAAAATAATTTAAAGGTATATTTATAGAGGTAAATTTATATTCTGTAAACTCTGTAATATGCTTATTTTAACAAAATATTGGCACAACAAATTGTGATGTATATGATACAGATTATGAAACCATGTTATATGAGCATCCTAACGAAAGACAGATTTAGTAGTACTTTAATGATGAAATCAAGTATAACAAAGGCATGGTTTAAACAAAAACTTTTTTAACAGAAATATGGCAGTATGCACTACCCGCAAGTTGGGACACATCAGATTTGAAAATCTATAAACCTCATCTAAAAGTAAAGTGTTTTAAACCATTTTCTTCTTCTATCCAACACAAGCAACCATATACTTAGTGTTAAGGTATATTTAATGTCATTCGTCACCTTCTGCAGCCCGCCACAGGTGTTGTAATTCTGTGGCATGTTGACATTGGGACAAAGGTACTTTTGTAAAAATTACTTAATAAAATGGTTCATTAGAGCTGTTGTTACTGTCTCTTTGCTCTGACTCCATATATGTTACAGTTAATGCAGTTATCACTGTTTGTTTGTTGGAGAAATGGGTGGCCGGACAACCCATGCTGCACACATCATACAGTTCAAAGATGGTGGGTTAGGGGCAGATCATAGACTGAGCTAAGTGAAAATATGTCAGCGCCACAGATTTGGCTCTCGAGTGGGAAACTGAACAACCAGTTTCTTTAAAAAATTTGCTAAATGTCCCAGTCAGTCCTCACAGACAAACAACTGTTAATATTAGCTAATAAATTAAAGCTATGGACAACATCTGGTTTGTTTGACCAAACACAAAATGATGACATCATATGTACATGAGAGACACAGACAGAAAGGCAACACTAAGGTAGTCCTTTTCCCTGGCGAATAGCATCAGCAACCTCCGTTTTAGCAGTTCCGTCTGTATAACGTTTATACTTGGCAATCAAGTTGTCCTCCGGTTGAAACGTTTTCTTCACAGCATCGACATCCTTCACTGCATTCCACCAGCGATAATAACGACTGAACTTCTCGTTATTTGGAATATCAAACCCCCTGTAGGTCTTCAGCAGAACTGGAATACGCTGTGCGTACGGGGCAAGCATTATGTCAACCATTCCAAATTCTTCACCGAGAAAGAACGGTCCGGTCTCTGACATGGCATTCTGGATCAGCAGTATGTTGTTGATAATTGCGTCTTTTGATTCCTGACGCTCTTGTTCGGTTTCCTTTATCAACATGGCGTAGAATGGCGGGACTATTTTCTTTGCTATGTGATCACTCCAAATGCGCACAAATGCTCTTTGATGTGCATCCTTTGGGAGGAGGGATTTACTGCCTTGCCAGGCTTCGTCTATATACTCGATGCAGATCTGTGAGTCATAAATGGTCCTGCCGTTGTGGAGGATAGCAGGAACGAGACCTCGAGGGTTCACCGCCAGCCACTCAGGGGTCTTGTCATACGGATCCTGTTCTACATACTCAAACTCGACGCCTTTGACCAGCAGTGATATCCAGGCCCTCTGGGCAAATGGGCAGAACCAGGCACAGTATAACTTGGGCAGGGATGACATGACGCTTCTGGTTTCACTTCCCTCTTGTGCCGTTGTGGTTGCATTCACAATCCTGAAAATGAAACGCGTACAGTTATATTTTGTGTTTTAAACACTTGCTGCATGGTTTTAGATGTATTGATGCCATTACATTACTGCGTGTGAAACATCTATTGGAATCTTCTGTGGAACAGACTGGTCACCGTTTCCTGAAATTAAACCAGATGACGCTGCATGGTTAATAATGACAAAGTAATGTGCAACGTACAGACTACACTTTCTACAGTATATATCTGACCATTATACACTTTCTACAGTATATATCTGACCATTTTTTATTATCAATTGTAAAATCATTGATTTAGTAAAAAAACAGTATTTAAACTAGATCTATTTTAACATTCTGACAACAAAATGTATTTTAATGAACCACAAAAAATAGTCACATTTTATATCTATTAGTCGGTAAACTGTTGTTGCCATTTTATCAACAGAGGGCGCTGTCATTGACACTGTGAATGTCACTAACCTTTATAGCAAAGTAGTGCACATAAATGCGTTTGCATTAGCATTGCTATAGGTTTCTATGCTCGGTATTTAAGTTTATTTTTATATGCAAAACCTTAAAATTCGGCATTATATTATGTTGCTTATGTTAATTACGACCGGCCGACAAATTTGATAATGCATGGCCCCGTGGGCATGGCCGTGGCATGGGATTTGTCATTTAATAAACTAATAAACTTATAAAGCCGTCGCATCGCGTCAGGATTCAGGTTGCGACATATATCACCGACACTGCAATAACCCAATGTCTTATGAACTTGTACAGTCAATAACTGTATAATAACTAACCTTGCGAATACAACTTAACTGTAACGTCTTGTTACAAAACCCTTCTAATTTCGGACACCGGACTATCCGAAAGATGACGATGATTGCTGAACAAGAAGCCGATAGAGGGCGTGAGATCGTGAGTTCAGGGGTCAAGGACTCGCCGGCACGGCTCGCCTACCGCGCATGGCCATTGTAGCTGCGTGCACTCGACTCTGATCGCCCAAAGATGTTTTCTGTTTACATTGGACATTTGACGGAGTGGCGCAGCAGTTTCATTACTACTGGTCGTGGATGATGGCGCTTTGTGTACTGCGGTCGTCCGCCCGGCACCTGAGGCTGAGTGATGGCGCCAAGTGTCGTCTCGCACACGCCAGCTTCTGCAGCGCAGCAGCGACACACCCCCTACCCCAGGTAGTTGTCATACACGCGTTTATACGTAGCCTCTGTAACTGTTTCTGTTTAACAATCGGCAAATCCCAGCTGGGTATCGCGCCAATGGTGTTGGTTGCCTCGGGCTTGCAGCACTTAGAGTTAGACTATTGCCAATTACTATAGTATTGCTAAATATTGATTTTGTTTTGCGTTGTAAATGTAAGCAGTAAGGCGTCCACTTTCTCGTCCAGGTCAGCTAAAGCCTAAGACTAAGTCTAACTAAGACCTGTCATCATTCTTTTGGTCGCGACAATCATCTTGCTGATTATTCTGCCACACACGTAGTAACTACCCACTAGGTTCACACCCGTCATAAATGTATAGTACTATTATTAGTAGGCCTACTACTAGATTAAACTTGTCTAGTCTAGAGTGTCTACGAGTTGGACCATGGACATGACTGTCATGACTCAAACAGAGTCAGAGAGGCTTGAATTTTCATCTAGTAATAATTATAGTAAGTCAAGATTTGTTATAAAAACTATTTTGCATTCCAGACCTGTGAATAGACTTGCCCAGCTATAGTACTATATCATCTACTATATCATTTTTCTGACATACTCATTCTGATATACCATATACACTGTATGTATCTTTTGTTGGAAAAATAAACATTTACTTACTTACTTACTTACTTACTATCTAATTCATAGAGCTGTATTTATTATTTGGTGGTGCATGTACATATATGCCCTGTGGCATGTGTGCACACACAGATGGGTTCTAAATGGTGCAACGCAATGCAAACTGGGTAATTTTGACCATGTGCATGTAAATCGATGACGTCAGTGAAAACAAGTAATTTCATAATTCCCACACTGTGCTTCTCATATTGCTTCCCACTGTGTGGCGCTGCCCAGCATGTAGTTCTGGAGCGCCTCTATAGGGACTGAATCACAAACCAGAATATCATTCCCAATCTGGCCACATATCCATCCAGGCTTTGCCATCAGTTAAAATACATACCTTAAGATCTATAATAAATAGATCAGTTGATTAAAGCAAATTTGTTCTATATTATAAAATAAATAAATGCATTGTTTACCTTCAAGATAAACATCAACATCAATCAGCTTTTAAAGAAAGTAAATTTAACTTTATTAATCATATAAGCATGACGTATAGTTAATTTAAACACGAGCTGGTAATTAAGCCTAAACAAGTAAGAGTGCCAATATTTAATTTGCTAAGATACATTGTTTACAAGTGACATTCTTATGAGACTGATACAGTTTGTGAACTTACTCGATTTTGTGCCAGCATCAAGTTATATTGCTTTGCATGCCAAAAAAAATTTTTAAAATTGATTTAAAAAGTAATTCTGACGGTTTCATAAATGATGTCCTGAATACATTGTTCTTACATGTCTTTGGAGAAATGGATATCAAGCCAGTTGTGTTATTCCATGTCTGAAAACCACAGTCTATGGTCTCAGATTCACTTTAAATTATTAACAAATATTACAGAAACTTCTTAGGTGCACATCTCAAGTTCTGGCTGTGTATTTCACGTAGCCCATTAATTTTCAATGTCATCTTCATTATTAAAAGGGACCACTGTGTGTCTGTGGAACATGGCATGGGTTTATTAGTATTTAATTTACTAAATCTATACAAAAAATTCCCATCCTCTAGATGGTGCTGTAAATACACACACCGATGAATACGATAGTTTCCCTAAATATTCATAAATGAGGTTTACTATGACATATATTTGAGAAGTTTGTCGCATTAATTAATGCAATTTACGTAAACATCACCAACTGATTGGCAGTTCATGGATCAATCACAGAAAATACGTCTAACTTTAAGAACAATCAATTCACATTCATTTAACCTATGTTACAAACTCTAAAATGGGAACAACATTTAAGGAACAGTGAATTCGTTTATAAAAAAATGAATGTGTTACTTTTCTTCCAAAGGATCATAGACTAAGTTTGGCACCCGAGGTGCAAGCTATCTGGGAGGAAACTGTTAACGTACCTGCACACAATGCCACACATACGATAGCTCAGTTATGGTTAGATGCACTGAACGTGATCACAATATTCTACACAGCTTAAATTGTGAAGGTGTTTGACAAGTTGACACAAGTTCTGACCAGAATGTACCAGGCTAGTCTGGACTGTAGTCATCATCTCATTCAGTGTCCAGAGCAACCTGTATTATACAACAATTGTATAAGTGAGACACATGTCTGATAAATTCCTTTAATGACACATGAAGACTTAACCGTATAATGTGTCCTGCCAAGGTTTCTCACTAATCTGACAGATCATCAGGTGTGGGCTCTGTAGTGTGATCAGTGCATTTTTAATCTAGGCCAACTTTTCACAAAGATCAAAACTAATTATGCATTACAGTTCTCCGAATTATCTATGGAGCTGAATGTAATTATAGAATATAATATGAAACTTTGAGGGGCTCAATCTCTTCTTGTGGACCAATGGTCATTCTGTGTTGTAGATCTATTTATGTGTTATTTTTGGACAATAATTATTATTGAGCAGCACGCAAGTATAGGCCATATTACCGTATGTAGTACAGACCCTGTGCATTATTTGGGAGGTGCTTGTATTAGAGGTACACCATTTTAGTTGGTTTACTTTAAGAATAAGGTAATTACAGTAACATATATTCTCTGATGTTTTCATAGTGTGCAGAAAATTTGTCAAATACAACTAATTAATTCTTTGTATGATTCAGTTTGGACGCTCGATAAGCCGAATGGCTTCATTGTTCACTAGCCATCTTGAATTAATTGTCTTGGTACCAGTCAAGAACATTGTTCAATCTTGTTAAAGTTTAATAATGTTCTGTTTTATAAACAATTTCCAGTTCTTTTTGACAGGGCTGGAAGTTGAGACTACCTAGTTGCATTTGCCAGTATAATCTTATGTCTGCAACTAGATGAATTACATTAGTCCCAATGTGTCACATGGTGTTCATTAATCACTGCCCTGCCAAGAAACCTATCATTTGGGCCATCAAACAAATTGTGCATGATGACATTTAACCCTTTTCTCTGTCCCTGCTTAGGGCAGCAAAATGTTGATACATTGTAGCAAGTGAATGGTGACTTTTGTGTAAGGCTATAGGTACAAAGTCCTTTCGTGTGCTACTTTCGCTCGGTACCCCCTCACCCCCAGTGTATATATGATGACATGTGTTACAGAATTGTTCATGCAGCCCTTTCTCTGTTTGTATAAAGTTACACCAACTATTTCATAGGTTGGTAATGGGCAATCCAAATTTATTAATTCACAGGGATTGCCACTGTGCACAGACAATATATACAGTGTATTTCGCATCCTGTGCACAGACAGGTACATAAAGATTACTGATCTATGTACCGCATATGCTATGTACTACAATTTGTACATATATATATATAATAATTTTCCATTCTAGCTAGTTAGTGACTGAAAAAACCCTTGAATGCTGTTATACATATTTACAGCATACGAACTGTCACAGATTTACAATATATAATTCAAGGGAAAAGATACCTCTGTGCATACTGCACACCTTCTATATTACTAGCTAGATTATTTACCGCAATTTGCTATATACAAAAGTGGGGGGCTCAAACCCCCTGGCCCCCATGTTTGCATGTGGTGGCCAAAACCCCCACTAAAATTATATCTACAGGAAAGCCAGGATGCTTATCCACACAAAATGCATGCTTTTAAGTAATGCATGGTTTGGAATTATTTCAAATTGTAGAATATCTATGACTCCAACATAAAGTGGTGATATCAAAAAGACTATACAATAAGAGGAACCACTTAGCCTAAATAGTGGTCAAAAAGTGAAGCCACGTAATTACTGACACCTCTAGGCGGCTAGCTAGGAGAACTACACAGCGGCGATAACTTCTCAATACTGTTGCACGCCGGTTTCACTAAAATAGCGCTGATATAATTTTATATGTGCGTTTGTATGTGTACACATGTTCAAAAACATACATTATTTTTTGACAACAATTACATATTTTGTGTACACCATCAAGCAATCTTCAAAATGGGCACTCGTATATTTTATTGTTGAAATATGTTGGGCACACGTCTATGCTCGCTGCGTGCTGCTGACCAGGGCGTGTGAAAACTGAACTGAAGTCCTCACACGTGTGATAACTTCAGTACTTTCCTGTTTCTCCATCTTGATGTGGTCAATTTGTTGTTAATGTTCCTCAAGACAGCTTAAAAGAAAATGTTCATAAATTAATTCAACACATGAATATAGTCTGATGGCTTGCCAAGAAAATCCGCTCGTCTGCTAAATTGCACCTATTTTCGACATCTGTACACATAAAGAAAGAAGGAAGGAAATAAATAATTGTATTATTTTATATCCCTAATCGTAAAGGATTCTTGTCCGTTCGAAACAGTCGCATCACTGTCTATAACCTCCATTTTGAGTGAAAGAACAAGTAGACAGATTCATCTCCCACACTTTAGCTTACCACACGAGTTCTAAATAATTAGACACTGCTACATGTGTATATATAGGAACAAAATGTATTTATGTGGGTGCAATTTGCAAATCGTCTAAATCATAGTTGTAAGTAAACTTGTAACAGATTCTCGTCCGTTTCAAATAGCAGCACTGCCGGTTGACATCCTCATGTAACACCAGTTGGACTCAAAGAACAGAAATTTATCCAGACTTTTGTTTATTACAAAAGCACTAATTATTGCATGTACACATACAAAACTTGCTACTCTCTCTCTCTTCCTCAGCCAATTAATACATGTAGGTGAGATGGGAAGAGATCAGGCGGAGGTTGGCAATGGCGAGTAAAAAGTTGACGGAGATGAAGAAGCTGTGGAAAGCAACGAACAAAGATATGAAACTACAAATTATCTGAGTCTGCATACTTCCAACTGCTACGTATGGATGCGAAACCTGGACTCTTAATAAGAACATTACTAAACGTATAAATGCATTTGAAAACAAGTGTTATAGAAAGATATTACGAGTTTCGTAGACTGAACGTAGAACTAACGAATCCATTGCAGATGAGCTTGGTGTTATACCCGGGACTTTATTGAACTCCGTAAAGAAACAGAAACTAAGTTATTTCGGCCATGTGAAATGGCATCAGTCTCTAGAGAGACTAATAATGGAAGGAAAAGTGGAAGGCAGCAGAAGCAGAGGAAGACCTAGGAGACAATGGGGGAAGGACATAGAGGAATGGATGGGAGCAGACGTCTGGCGAGTGGGGAGACTGGCAAACGAAAGAGCTGTCTATAGACAATCCATCAAGGCTGCAACGTCCGGAAATGGATCAGCAAACCCAAGAAGGTGAACATACAATTATTCTCGGAGGGAAAGTGACTGCTAGTGAGTAGGTGTATGCATAGACGTAGGATGGGTGCGTTGAGCAAGTGAATTCTTCACTTTATTTCATCAGTTAACTTATAAAATATCCAGAATGTCAACAGTAAATTATGACACAACCAGGCTCAGTTATATGTGCCTGGTAAAATATAGTGGCACAACAGAAATTGGAATTGAGGGTCAATTCCAATTCCAAAATGGAAGTGACCCCATGCCTGCACCATGTTAATCTCTGCAGGACACAGTGGGTTCATCAGGTGTAAGTACTTTGAATATGATCGCCAAATAAATGTGGAAGTCCACGCACATGCATGCTAGATCTTTTTCAATGGATTAACTGTAATTGGATAAAGTAACTAAGGCGACGTATTCAATAATTCCACGTAATAAAATGACACAATAAGATAAGATGATTCATACTTGAAGGCAAGCCGTAGTGTAAGGTTCTTGCCAAGTTTCTCACTAGTCAGATCGACCATCAGCTAGACATGCTTTGTAGTACTCAGTCTATATTTATAGTATAAAACATAGTGTGGGTCTCTGTCGTTCTGTATGTGTGTATGTCAGAGCATATCTTCATCAGATTGATGTCTATGGGACTGACATTTTTAGACATCCAAGCTGGCTCATTAGGGTGGTTCATATGGGGTTCATAGATATAGTGTTTTTTAATTTCACCCAGGTAGGTTGGGGATCTTGGGTGCAAAACAGAAACGGCTTGTCGCTGTCTGTTGCTGATCACAGCGGCACGCGTGCTATTTCTGTACCGGTGGCACGCAACAAATGCCACCATGGTATTATGTAATAACATTGTAGCTATCCATGGACAGTGTATAATCTCTTTCATCTAGAGCCAACTTTAACTAGAAAATATTAATAGGTGTTTTTTCTTGCCATACAACACCGGGGTAACTTGGCTAGTTTATTATATATTTATGTTGTAAAGTAGTGAAGTAATTAGGTTGTAAATAACCAGTCAAATCAGGCACATAGTTCAGTTACATTAAAACAATGGTACAGTTTGAATAATAGCTTAAAGTAGCAGTTTTGAAAATGTATACAGTACCGAGTCATTCTTACAAAATAAAATAAATTAATGGAACAAATGATCTAATGATTTTATGGATTAGTACCCCTAATCCAGGGGGCTGCAGGGCCCTGGCACTAACAGGTAATTACCTGCCCACAATTGTTACACCTACTGGGAAGGTGCAGATTGTATTTATACTACCTTGGTTAGCAGTTTGAATGTGTTTAAAAATAACATTGACCCACACTCGGAATAAGCCAATCGGACTCCGAATAGACCAATCCCATACAGTAGCCATCTTGAGGTTGTTTGTGGCTTTCATGAACAATCTTCTTAAATCTTGTTAAAGTTAGCATACAATGTGTCAGTTTGACCCACCATTTAATGTCAAAATAACATATCAAATATACATATAGGTTTACACTCATCACTGACCCATGTCGGCTGTGGCTGGTTGGGTAACAGTGTTAAAAATATAAATATATCACTTTTAATATTTTGACTATTGCTACCCAGCCAACTACAGGTGAAATTGTTCAGTGACTAGGAGCTCGCCTCAGATGAATAAATTACAATCTCAGGTCTTGTTTAAATACAAGGAAGACATCACTAAGTGGGTAGACGAGGGATCACTAGTAGATATTATCTACTTAGATTTTCAGAAAGTTTTCAACAAAGTGCCACGTCAAAGATTACTGCTTAAAGTAAAGGCCCATGGCATAGGGGATGGTATAATTAACTGGATAAAAAAATGGCTGATTGACAGAAGACAACAGGTAGTAGTTGATGGGGAGGCTTCAAACTGGAAATACAAAAGTGTTTAGAAGGATTAAACCTGATGGAGATAGACAGCATTTACAAGATGATCTAAAATGGTCTGAAAAATGGCAGATGTTAAATTTGGTGAAATGTAAATGCCTCCACACAGGACATGGGAACAAAGATGTAGAATATACAATGGGGGGTACTGTACTAAGTATTACTATAAAAGAAAAGGACTTACGGTTAACAATTAGTGCTGATATGAAGGTTTCAGAGCAGTGCAGAATTGCAGCTTCAAAGGGAAATGAAATCCTTGGATTAATTAGGAAAAATATAGCGTATAAGGAAAAAGAACTAATAATACTGCTGTAGAAAACAATAGTTAGGTCTCATTTAGAATATTGTATACAAGCGTGGAGGCCATATCGCAAGAAAGACTGATATGCTGGAAAGAGTACAGAGGAGAGCGACTAAAATGATGCCAAAACTGAGAGATCTTAGTTACAAAATATGCCTAAAAGAATGTGGTTTGACAACACTAGAGACCAGGTGATTGAGAGGAGATCAGATAGAAGTTTTTTAAATATTGAATGGTTATGAAAAAATTGATAGAAATATGTTTTCTCAGTTAAGAAAACATAGAAAGACCTGTTGTATACCAAATGAAAGCTAAGAAGTGCAGCATTCTAATGATGTGCATCAAAAATGCATAACTGTTTATTCAACTGTTGATACAATAAGTTGAAATTAGTAGCACGATTTCATTTTTTTTTTACAAAGTACATGTTCGAACTTCAGCACAAGTTTTCGACTATTTTTTATGTGAATAGAAGGCAACTTCAAATTGAAGAATTGTAGACAAATATAATAGCTACATTTCGCTATAAGAATCATGCCTGTGTGACAACTAGAAGTAATGTTATGAGCAATGTTCATCAGGTATGTCAGTCCAGAAATATCAGTTCGTAGTAGTCGCCAGTAGTGATGTCGGCGTGGCAACTTCAGTATCCCCATACTGAAACACAGACCGACGAAGGCCTTCATGCCGTCCTTGGTGAAGTCGGTCCATCTTGCTGCCGACGGTGTGGGTGGATGTGCTGTCCTCTGCTGAGCAGCATAGCGGTTTGACTCAGTAGTCAATCTGTCCCACATCTGAAGTGAGACAACGACATAATCAGTGATGGAGTACAGCTAACAAAAAAGTTGCCTTCACATAATGCATTTCTTTTTACTATGACTATGTAGGTACACATTTACACATGAATATGTTATCTATCTACAAAAATTCAAACATAACATATAAAAACATAATGTCAACATGGGGCACATACATCTGCATCAAACATAAATATTGGGCATATGGGTATATTGTCCATTCAATAAATATACATGAAATAAAAATATAATGGCAAAGGACAAAGGTTATAAATTGGCTGCACCATCAAAACATAATTTATAACATACCTACGCATACAAAATGATAATGAAACAAACTAAAAACAGGTACCTAAAAATAACCCCAACATGAACGTCGGGCATCCGCTTTCATCATTTCATTTCGTTACTAACCTGGTCATCCCAAATCAGCCCGAAGTAGTAACCAGCTGTTGTCTCTTCTGGGTGCTGGTAGGCACTACCACCATCCAACACACAATCGGGGACGGTTACTGGTCGAAAGCGACGCGAATCAGTCACCCAGTCGTGGTGAAACCCCTCGAATTCTTCACCAGACTCGTCGGACTCGCCAAACAAATTTGCCACCCATCAGGGCTGGGTCTCATCATCGCCGCCATCCTGCGCTCGATCCAGTGGGTCAGCAGGTTCACCCGCCATTTCGCCTTCAAAATCATCCGTAATGTACTCTTGTACGCCAGAAATGTCGCTACCTTCGCTGTCCGATGCACCTTCGTCCGCCATTTTTAAATCACCCGACAAACGACACAAAACAAAACTTCCGAAAAATACGTCTAAATCACTGAAATTGCTGAAATAAAATGGCGACCGGCATGCAGGAAGTATGGTGTAACCTCGTTCTGATCGTATGACGGAACTATGGGACTTTAATTAATTCAAAATGGCCACAAAATGGCGACACAGTTGGATACGCTGGTAAACACGCACCGGTGCGTATTTGGTAAAATGCGGCAACTACGCATCGGTGCGTATTTGGTATAAAAAGGGTTAAGAAAACATAGAAAGACCAGAGGACATGAAGTTACATTAGTAAAGGAGCAGTGTAGATTAGATATAAGAAAGTTCTCATTTTCTCAGATTGGAACAGATTATCTGCTGATTGTGTGTGCACTAGTAGCGTGAATATATTTACAAATAAAATTGACATGTACCTCAGAAGGGCGGGATACACGTAGATAAAAAGGGTTGGACTATCGATAAACCAAAAGGCTGCCATCTAGAGTTAATTCTCTGGGTGGCAATCTTGTTAAAGACATTCTTCTGAGTGTCACGTCATCTGGGGCACAAAGTGTAACAAAATAAAAGTATCTTGTTCTAATCCTTGAGCAGTTTTTAAGTATTTGGCGTGCACTGAAGTCTTGTTTCAGAAAGTAATTGTAAAAATTCATTCAATAAATTAATATGCTACATTAATAGTTGGCTTCGTGCTCGGTTGTGGTCAAGTGAACAAATGTATCGTATTTTTACTTTTAGTATATTTAAAAAGTATTTTTATTTTAGTAATTTTCTTAAGTGTATTTATTTTCACTGAAGTAGTTAAAAAACATTATTTTGTGAAATATCAGTGGGAACTAATGAGAATTAAATATTGTTATCAATGTCTGCCTTGTATCAAGAGCTTAACAAAATTAATTAAATAATGTTTTATACTTTTCACATTGGACCAACTGTTTTAGTGTAATGTGCTGTTATACAGTCAGTTATATTTGATGCATCACAAGTTGATTGTCAAGTTGATTCAGATATTGTATGAATGTATATTAATTTGCAGCCTGATCTGGTGGACTCTCGGAAGAAACGAATCAAAGAATACTTTGAAAGCAAAGAAGTGCGACCGTTTTCTGCATTTCTCACAGACACATTTGGAAGACAACACCAATATCTGCGAATATCTCTGACTGAAAAATGCAACCTCAGATGTAAGTGGTACTTTTAGTAGATTAAGCATAATAAAAATAGAACATGTAAAGTGTAATGTAATTTGGTCAATGAATATAAGACTTTAGTTTAATAATAATGTTATTGATTGTTAAATTGTAGATATTTTCCAGAGTGAACTCCTTTTGATTACAAATATCTTTTTAATATGCTAAGGTTGGACTCCATCAGAGTAATAATAATGATGATAAATTCTAACATGTTATTAACATACATTATAAATATGCTCTGAATGACGCTACAAACAGACACAGAAGATGGATTCCCGGAGTATTTGTCCATGATGTTTGCTACGACATAAAGTTGAGCAGTTTTTGAAACAAATTATGTAGAACGTCTCCAACTGATTAGCAGAAAGTGAGGAAAACGTTAACATACCGGCATAACTAAACTAACTTGATTATAATAAGATAATAATAATAGACTTCTACCTGAGCTCAGAGGCGCAACATATATGAATCGTCAGATAAAACCGTGAACATGAATGTGACCACATGCAAGAGTCATCATTAGAGCCAGGGACTGCTGAAGGTTTACGGTGGGAATGTGATTTCAAACAAATAAGTCTTATTTTTTCAGAAATGTGGCTATAGTTTCAGATGATTTGACGTGATGGGGAGTTGATTCCAGGTTTTGGGTGGAGCTACAGAGAAAGCATATATTAAGATTCGATGTTAAGATGCGTTTCTTAGTGTGACATTAAGAGTTTGATTGGATGTGTCGGCAGGTCAGTACTGCATGCCAGAGGAGGGGGTCCAACTGACCACCCCCAACAAACTTCTGACCACAGATGAGATCATCACACTGGCCAGTCTGTTTGTGAGGCAAGGAATCACAAAGATTCGCTTGACCGGAGGAGAGCCGATGGTCAGACCAGACGTCCTTGACATCATTGGTATGATGTGTGTCCCAAGGTCATTTAGCTGTTATCACGTAGGGTATTACGTATAAATTAAATTACATATGAACTTTACGGAAGTTTTGAAAAATCACTATCCAATGCAAAAACATGTATTGCAATATATATATATATATATATTCTGTTCATATTTAAGCAAATTCTTTGTTATGTATCAGCTTTAAGTCACTGCTATTTGTGTTGATAATTTCCACTTATGAATTGAATGTAAATATCACTGGTGTGTCTGGTTAAATTAGACCAACAAAGTAACAAGAGTAACTTATTAACATGACAGCCGGTAAGTTGTTGGCCACTCATATGTTGAACGCATCCATGGCTGATTTTATCATAATTAAAATTAATGTATGCATAATTGACAGAGTACACTCAATACAAATCAATACCATTATAATTTATATCATCTGAACGTACAGGTACTCTCAATGTACTAATGTGTTAAATATACGGTTGCATTTGTCTTCTTCTTGTGATTGCAAAACAGAAAAGTTGAAAGCAGAACATTTTGTACATGAGGTACATCCATGTAACTTACATTTTGTACATGAGGTACATCCATGTAACTTACATTTTGTACATGAGGTACATCCATATAACTTACATGTTGTACATGAGGTGCATCCATGTAACTTACATTTTGTACATGAGGTACATCCATATAACTTACATGTTGTACATGAGGTACATCATGTAACTTACATTTTATACATGAGGTATATCCATGTAACTTACATTTTGTACATGAGGTACATCCATGTAACTTATACATGAGGTACATCCATGTAACTTACATTTCTACAACAAACACTGCCGAAATTGTTTTTACAGCACGACTAAACAGCCTCTCGGAATATGGCCTCAAACAGGTTGCCATGACAACCAACGGAATTGTACTGGGCAAGAAAGTGACACAGTTGAAAGAGGCTGGTCTCGATCAGCTCAACGTCAGCATCGACACGCTGATACCTGCCAAGTTTGAATTCATCACACGACGGAAAGGACTCAACCGGGTGCTGGAAGGGGTGGACAAGGCCCTGCAGATGGGGTTCAACAGGATCAAGGTGAGAGAGAGGGTGGTAACACCGTGGTTAGGATGTCAGACTCACAATTGTGATCCGCCTCAGTGAACCGGGTAGTAAGTTACACAGGCCTATTCTGCAGTCAAGCCACACTTAGATTAAATGTCCAGGTCATATCGCATAAAATTTGTTATGCCGGCAGAAATGCAAACCTTACAGTCTCAACTTTCAATAGCCAGTTTATTTTCCTCGAAATATAATCCAAAACTAATAAAATACATGCAGTTTATAAAATTACACATTAAGAAAGAACAGACAGTATAGATAAAAATGGCCTCATTTCTAAAGTGACATTTTAAAAAGTTTGCTTCATTTTTAGCAATAACTCAAAAACTAGAAGATATTTCAACAGGTGAGGTACTATTTTAAACTTCATCATCTGTGGATTCCAAAAAAGTACAAATCTCCATTTTACTATTTTGCGAGTTAATATCCACTTTGCTGTGACAGGACACAGTTGAGAGAACACGTGTTTGAATACTCTTGCTGCCATCTCGAAGCTTGGGTACTTCCGTTCCCTCCAGTTCACTCTTCAGTATAAATGAATTAACTTCAGTTCACTTCGCTGTACAAATGAATTCCTGACAGTGGTGGGTGCATGTGAATTAAGAGTGCAGAGTAATTTCAGTGTGGCTGAATGCTTCCCAATGACCATCACTGACCTGACAAAGAAACTAAATGCAAAGGAGGACCAAATTGTTACCCTGAAAAGAAAGGTACCTGATTTGGAGTTCCTTTGTGACAATGTTGAACAGTATTCGCAAAGAGGGAATTTAAGGTTCCGTGGCATTCCTGAACCAGAGGACGGAGAGGGGGAGGACACTACGGCCATAGTGTTGGCCATAATCAATGACAAGATGGCAGTGACCCCCCCCCCCCCCCCCCGATCACACCCTCAAGGACATTGTGCGAAGCCACAGGCTAGGCAGCAGAAAGTCAGCGACAGGATGTCAAATGTATATTATGTTCTCCCAAGAAAAGACCCATTCACCAAAAATATTTTTTTTGTTATTTGTTCTCATACAAAACCACAAGAAGCCACTATCTCCGCTTACGCATACATTTACACACACACACACACCACACCACACCATACCATTGACACTAGCAAACGGCTATGTCAAAGATAAAGTGAGTCACAATCAATCACAATATCTTGAAATAGAGCATGAATCAATTTACACATATATTTTAAAGAAAACACCCAGACTAAATCATGGCATTTGACAACACATTCCTCTCCTATTTAGGAGGTATTCATAACAATGATTTAATAAATGTTCTAAATATAAATGATACTGAAAATAATGAACCTCAAATAATACGTCGCTCATCTTATTACGACTTTGATACGTTTACCAAATTAACTCAGAATAACACTAAATGCTTTAGTGTCTTATGCTCTAATATACAATCGATAAATGCAAAATTTAATTAATTGGAGGCTTTTGTAGACGAACTAAGCAGTAGTAATTTTTAATTTAGTGTTCTATGTTTACAAGAAGGTAGAAACAGATGACTTGTCCCAATTTTCTTTACATGGCTACACTTGCTTAGCACAGGGCAAACACTGTAGCGACAAAGGAGGGCTAATAATATATGTTGACAAATAAAAATATGTTGTCCAAATTAACTGGTGGCAGCCAATCTAAGAATATTATTATAGGAAACATATATAGACCTCCAAGATCAAATAATGACAACATAAATGCATTTATAAACAAATTCTCATCAACTATATCAGCATTAGTAAATAATGGTAACACTAATCTTATTACTGCAGGGGATTTTAATATAAATTTGCTGAAATTAAATGAAAATGATACGTACAGTAATTTAGTTTTATACCTTAGTATCACATAGCCTTTACCCTCAAATTACTCTTCCTACCAGATTAACTAGAACAAAAGGCATTTTAATAGATAATTTTTTTTGTAAACTAAACAAATTTATAAGTAAGTAATTCATTTATTTCCAACATTCAACATTACACGTCACAAGTAAACAAATACAATGTTGAATGTGGAAAGGGGGTGAACAGAAGTACAATACTTATCAGTGGTTCACCCCCAACCATTTTACTTGCTTGCGATGTAAATACAATATGTTTTTATAAAGTAAAGATTTACCAATAAAAAAAATTATTGTACACGGTGCCTACAACATAATAAGTTTATATTAATTTTGGTTTTTGACATTCTTATAGGTCTTCATTTCTCCACATAGTACCACGATTACAATAGTGCTGTATATCTGTCAATTATAAATGATTTGTACTTGTGTTTAAACATACAAATATTCTGACACTTTCTTAGATCTTCAGGTAAACTATTCCACTGTTTGACTCCAATATTAGAGACACACATAGCCTTCAAAGTTGTACGAACGTACAATTGTTTAAATATATCTCTCTGTCTTGTTACATACCAACATTCGTTATTCGATTGAAAACAGCTTAGAATGTTTTTCGGAAGTAAATGATATTTCACCTTGTACATTGTGATAGCCGTTTTATACTCAATATAATCAAAAAACTTAATTACCAATAAAATCGACAAACAAGTTGTTTGTGTGGTCTTGAGCTTTTGCTCCATATATAATACGAATCACTCTTTTTTGCAAAACAAATATCGGCCATAAGTTAGAACGATACGTGTTGCCCCAAATCTCAGAGCAGTAGTCAATATACGGTATAAAAAGTGAAAAGTATAACAAGGATAATGACTTGACATTTAATAAGCTTCGTGCTTTGTAAATTATTGATGTTGTTTTTGCTAGTTTAGATTTAACCAATTGAATCTGTGTTTTCCAGGATAGCTTCTCATCAATTATTACACCCAGGAATTTTGTTTGGTACACTCTTTCTATGTTTTTATGATTTATGGTTATATTGATGCCTGGAGCATTTCTCTTTTTTCCAAATATCATGAAACTGGTTTTATCGACATTAAGGGATAGTTTGTTTAATTCGAACCAATATTGTAATTTCACCAACTCCTGGTTGACTACTGCGCTAAGCATATTTGGATCATCAGCACAATAGAATATGTTAGTGTCATCTGCAAATAAAATGAATTTTAATATATCAGAAACTTTGCATAAGTCATTGATATAAATCAAAAATAATTTTGGTCCAAGTATTGATCCTTGCGGTACTCCACATAATATGTTTAAAACATTAGATTTTACATTATCAATACATACAAATTGTTTCCTCTTTTCAAGGTAACTGCTCAACCAATTATTTACAACCCCACGTATACCACACAATTCTATTTTTTTTAACAGCAGATTGTGGTTTACAGTGTCGAAAGCTTTTTTCAAGTCGATAAACACGCCTACTGACGATTTATTCTTATCAATTGCATTTGCTATTTCCTCAGTTAACTCCAATAACGCCATGGAGGTTGACCTGTTTTTTCGAAAACCATATTGACTTTCATTCAGTATATCATTAAGTTCTATAAAATTATCTAATCTGAGGTAAAAGAGTTTTTCTAGAATTTTGGAGAACAGGTAATAATGACACAGGCTTATAGTTGGAAAACGCCTTTTTATCTCCAGTTTTGAATAATGGAATGACTTTTGCCACTTTCATTTTATCCGGAAATATGCCAGATTTAAAAGATCTATTACAGATCTGAGTTAATGGTTTTACAATATGAGAAATAACCTTTTTTATGATATACATGTCTATATTATCATAATCATTGGAATATTTCCCTTTAAAATTGTTAACAACACTTAGCACTTCTTGTTCATCCGTAACACGGAGAAACATAGAAGCTTTCGTTCTGATTTGTACATCCTCGTAATTACTGGTTGCATTTAATGGTGTTTTGATTTTCTTGGCAAGCCGAGGTCCAACATTTACGAAGAAATCGTTAAAGCCATTGGTTATTTCTGATTTATCAGTAAGGATTTTATTGTCGCCGACAAATGAATCTGGAATAGATTTATAGGTGTTTCCCTTTTTGATTATTGAATTTAATACTTTCCAAGTTCCTTTAATATCATGTTGATTTTTTAGCAATAATTTAGAATAGTGATCTTTTTCGGCTTGTCTTAGAATATTAATTAGCTTATTTTTATATATTTTGTATCTTTTTTCTGTGCTTTTTGATTTACATGCAAGATATTTTCTGTAGAGATTGTTTTTCTTTTTACACGCATTTGCTAATCCTTTTGTAAACCATGGCTTATATGAGTTGTGAATCTTATTATACACCTTTCTTATCGGACAATGAGTATTGTATAGATCGGTGAAAATTTTAACAAATTCACTATATGCCATATTAATATCCTCCGGTTGCATAATCAAGTCCCAATTACAGTTGGCCAATGCCGTGCTAAATGACTGTATACAGTGCTCGTTTCTACACCTGACATATTTAAAACTTTGTCCTTTAGGTCTATCAATGTTACTTCTACTCAAAGCGAAAACAGGTAAATGGTCACTAACATCAGTAATTAATAACCCACTGCAAACCTCCTTTGTCAATTCGTTAGTGAAAATATTATCAATCAAAGTGGCGCTGAATTCAGAGATTCTACTTGGCTTTGTAATCAATGGGTATAATCCGTAACTGTACATAACGTCTAGAAACTGTTTAGTTCCGTAGTGAGTTTCATGTTTTAAAAGATCAAGATTATAATCACCACACCAGTACATGGTCTTATTGGTGTTTCTTGTCTTCTCAAACATATGTTGTAAAGTTTCATTAAATGTGTCCACATTTGATCCAGGAGTTCTGTATATACATCCTATTATATTAGATAGTACTGCGGGTACTCTATAACCAAATGTTTCTCTGACTATCAACCGCATTTCATGATTATATTGACACTTTACTAAATCCAGAACCTTCTCGATATGAAAAAATAAACATATCAAATGAAGAAGCTATGCATCAGGTTAAATATGAAATAAATTCACATGCTATTTACAATAAACTAAATAGAAATCTGAATGCCAATACAAATCGTAATTACGAGATAATATACGAGGAAATTTCACGGGCCACAATAAGGCATATGCCAACCAAATTATTTAAATGTAATAGATATAAACGTAACAAATCAATATCGATTACTCAAGGAATATGGAAATCAATTCGTTATTGAGACAAACTTTATAAACAATTAAAAGTAGCAAACCCAAATTTGCTAAATTACGAAACTATTAACCTTAATCTCAAAGCGTATAACACGATATTAAGTGAAAACATTCGTGAAGCAAAACAAATGTATTTTGAACACAGTTTTAATCTATTCAGAAATGATATAAGAAACACTCGGAAAACTATTAATGAATTTCTCAAAAAAACCTACGCAGCTTAAATTACCACAATTTGTTAATGATAACGGTGTCAAATTAACAGATAAAAAAGATATTGCTAACAAATTTAATAATTATTTTACAAATATAGGTCACCCTATAGCAGAAGATATTAAATATGCAGGTAACAAAACCTAGTTTTTTTTCTAAATAAACAATTAAATTCTACTTTTACTTTTGAAAAAGCAGATGAAGATACTGTAAAGAAAGTTATACAATGTCTCCACTAAACGCAGCTATGGATCTGATGGTATATCTTCAAAATTACTAAAAATAATTGAACCAGTTATTATCAGATCATTAGCGATTCTAATAAACCAAGTATTACACACCGGAATGTTCCCTGACAAACTCAAAATTGCTAAAGTTATTCCAAAAGAAAGTACTTGAGAAGATAATTTTTACGCAACTATCGTCATACTTTAACGACTTAAATCTTCATTTCGATAACCACTATGGTTTTAGACCGAAACATTCTACTGAATATGCTGCACTTGAGCTAATTGATAGAATAGTAACTCAAATGGATACAAATGACGTACCTATTAGTATATTTCTCGACTTGTCTAAGGCATTTGACACCATTGATCATAGTATTTTACTAAATAAATTAAAATACTATGGCCTAAAAGGTTCAACACTACAATTACTTAAGTTATTTACAAAATAGAAAACAATATATTGAAATAGAAGATATGTAGTCAGACATTTTATCAGTAACCATTGGCGTTCCTCAAGGTTTAATACTCGGACCACTATTGTTTGCTATATATTAACAATTTCTTACAAGCCAGCCATAAGATCGATTTCATTATGTATGCAGATGACACTACACTATTTAGTACTTTAAACTCTTAGTGAAAACACAAAAAAAATAAAAACATACAATCCTCAATAAATTAAGAACTCTCTAAAGTTATTGAATGGCTAAACATTACTAAATTATCGCTGAATAAAAACAAATCAAAATATATGATTTTCCATAAGCCAAATAAACGCATAATGACTGTTACACCTAAAATAGATGATATAAATATTGAAAAAGTAGATAAATTTACCTTCTTAGGGTTGACTTTGGACTTGGAAAAAACTTTGGAAAAAACACACTGAAAAAGTATTAAATAAATGTTCCAAAATAATTGGCATATTGAATAGATTAAAATATGTACAAATAAAAGTTCTGTTATATAACTCGTTACTGTTATCTCACATTAATTATTGCATTATGGCATGGGGTTATCAGGGAAACAGAATTATGAAAATCTAAAAGAAAGCAATGCGAATAATAACACTAAGCGAATACAACTCACAGACTGAACCACTTTAAAAACTAAACCTGTTAAAAGTTGAAGACATCTTAAAGGTACAAGAGTTAAAATGTTATTTCAGATATATTCACAAAATTCTACTGGATTATTTTATTAAAATGGCAAATTGTTCCAAAAGATAACGTACATAACTACGACACCCGGAAAACACAAAATATATAACTTTCAGAACTAAGCATGACTTTGCAATGAAATGTTTGAAATACAACTTGCCACATGCTATAAATAACACGCCTGATTTAATTAAAGATAAGATATACACACACAGTATGGGACGTTTTTCAATATATGTGAAAAATATGTTTAAAAAAAAAATACAATTATAGGTGCACACTATCAAACTGTTATACATGTCACCAAAACATATAATAAATGAAGTATTGAGAACATACAATCGATTAGAAAGATGCTAGCGTAAGAGTGCATACATGCGTACACGTACGTACACAAAACAAAAAATAATACACTTGCACGCACGTGCACACACGCACACACACACACACACACACACACACACACACACACACACACACACACACACACACACACACACACACAGGTGGACAATGTGTTCACGGGGTTTTGATGCGGAGACAGCTCGCTTCTCTTCCACTGATGATTTTAGTTAGGTAGGACAGGCATAATCGACCCCACTTTTAAGGTTTAGCCTCAGTTATATATAGTGTAATGCGTCAGCGGGTAGTGTTGGTTTTAGATTTGGTGTGGTTGACTGGTGTGCTTGGCTAGTATTATACTGTGCAGTAGGTCTATGGTGATTTTAGCAGTAATGACATTGTTTGATATATGATATCATGTATACCAATACTGCTTGTTTTATGTGCCGAAATGTGGGCTCGGTCAACCTGAGGTACAGGAGACTAGTATGGGCTCAGTCACAGGCCTGGCCTTGGGATGTCGAGCCCACATTTCTCTCTTATCACGTTAATAAATAAACGTCATTCATTTGGCCTTTTTTCATCACTATATTGGACTCTGTGTTGTTGCTTGCATAAATAAGTAAATTAATTTACTTTGTAACCATACCTATAATTATAAATGAGAAATATATTTACCCAGACTACTAAGATATATACAAATACACACCATTGAATCACTCATATTTTAGTTGATATTTCCATCTAAATAACCGCCACCTTACTACTTATTGATGGTAACAGCAACGATGAGCAATCTTATGCTGAGTCAAAGAGCTGTAAGAAAAGTTTTCCATAGACCTGCCAATTTCTCAGAAAATGTGCGTCATTTCTGATTGCATAACAGTGCTTTTATGTGTCATGCATGTGTAGAACTAGGTTAGGTTAGTTAGGTGACGCATCACATTTTGACTACTCAGGTGAACTGTGTGATCATGCGTGGCGTGAACGAAGAAGAAATAACAGACTTTGTCCAACTTACCGAACACAAGGTATGAGTTGGCTTTACATACACTGGAAAAAGACAGATTGTCTGATTCTACCTGAATACAAACCTGATGACTCCCAGGCCCATGAACATAATATGACGTATTTAAAACGTACCACAAGTGTTTTGTTATATGAGTTAAAGCAGTTCTTTGAAATGTCTTAATTCTGCTACCAGGTATTTCATTGTGTTGTTGTCAATGCGCTCATGTGTGATATATTGTTGGGGAATGAAAAATTTCTTATCTGAGTTTACCCGGCCACGCTTATTGCATTCTTTAACTAGAGTTGTTTCTATGTAGGGAAGAAATTCTACCTACAAAGTTGAACCAAGTACAGTAACCCATCACGCTAAAAATACACGAGTCAGTCCATTTATGCTGTTGACTCTTAAAATAATATATCGGTGATGTTCAGTTATCACACTCATTGCATTTTGAGATCTGAATGTTTTTAAATGTACTGTTGACCATTATGTTGAAAAGAAGTGATTCTAAAAGAATTCCTTAACCATTAGTGTGCCTTTTATGTACCAGGAAGTTTCAGGCAGTAGCGATACCTGGTGAATATAATATGTCTGATTGCCAGTTTTTTATTTTTAGTCCTTTTGCCGAAGGTCCAAGGGACTATTGCCATCACTCTGCGTCCGCCGTTAGCTGCCGTATCTCAGAAACCGTTCAGCAACTTTTTGTCTAATTTTGCATAGACATATCGTAGGGCACTGCCACTATGCACGAGATCTGTATTTGATTGAATGATTCTAAGGGCTCCCTAGGGCCTCCAAGGACCCTAAAACTGGTAAAAATGTAACATGCCTATTTTTTTCAAAAACTGTTCAACTTTTTCTCTAATTTTGCATATACATTTTATGTGGTAGTGCCACTGTACACAAGAAATCTGTATTTGATTGAATCATTCTAAGGGCACAAAAATCAGAAAGGAATAGTAAAAAGCAGTTTAGGAGAAATTTCCACAAAGGAAAGTATAAGGACATGAGGAAATATTTAGCAAAGATAGACTGGAATAACACACTGAAAAATAAGAAGGCAACAGAATGCTGGAATATATTAAAGAGTGAAATTAAGTGCATAGTCAATAAATTTGTACCCTTAAAAAAACAAGGAAAACGGTCCAAAAAGAAACACTTATCGAAAGAAGCCATTCGAAAAATTAAGTATAAACAAATGATGTGGAAGTCATATAGATGTACTGGAAATGATGAAGACTACAACAATTATAAAGAAGCACTTAACCAAGCTACAGCTGAAATTATAAATTCAAAGAGAAGCTATGAACAACAATTAGCTAGTAATATAAAACATGACAGCAAGAGTTTTTATGCGTATGTTCAAAGCAAACAAAAAGTTCAAGATAAGGTCGGTCCTCTAGAAGATAGTGCTGGAAATATAATATCAGAGGGATTCTTAATGGCAGAAGACCTGAACGAGTACTTTAGTTTAGTGTTTACCAGGGAAGATATTAGTTCACTGCCAGTACCAGAGGCTAAGCTCAAGGGGGCAGAATCAGACTATTTAGGACAATTAATTGTAACCCCGGAAATGGTAGCTAAGAAAATAAGGGCTATGAAGGATAATAAATCACCTGGAGTGGATGGTATTGGAAATTGTAGAACAAATTAGCATACCGCTTGCAACAGTTTTCAACTTGTCATTAGAAGAGGGAGTGGTTCCTTTAGAATGGAAAGAAGCAAACATTATGCCGTTATTCAAAAAAGGTTCGAGAAACAAGTCAGAGAACTATAGACCAGTGAGTTTAACATCAGTGATTTGTAAATTATTAGAAAGACTAATTAAAGATCACATGGTGGATTTTCTTGTTAAACAAAACTTGATAAACCCATCTCAACATGGTTTTTTTAAAGCGAGGTCATGCTTAACAAATATGTTATGTTTTTTGGAAGACATCACTAAGTGGGTAGATATGGGATCACCAGTAGATATCGTCTACTTAGATTTTCAAAAAGCTTTCGACAAAGTACCACATCAAAGATTACTGCTTAAACTAAAGGTCCATGGCATAGGAAATGGTATAATAAACTGGATAGAACAATGGCTGATTGACAGAAGACAACGTGTAGTAGTTGATGGGGAGGCTTCAAACTGGAAATCGGTATTGAGTGGGGTACCACAGGGATCACTATTAGGACCTATATTATTCTTAATATATATATCAACGATTTGGATGATGAAATAACAAGCAAGGTGTTGAAATCTGCGGATGATACAAAAGTGTTTAGAAGGATTAAAAGTGATGGAGATAGACAGCATTTACAAGATGATCTTGACAGGTTGATCAAATGGTCTGAAAAGTGGCAAATGCTGTTCAATTTTGGGAAATGTAAATGCCTCCACACAGGACATGGGAATGAAGAGGTAGAATATAAAATGGGGGGTACTGAACTAAGTACTACTGTAAAAGAAAAGGACTTAGGGTTAACCATTAGTGCTGATATGAAGGTTTCAGAGCAGTGCGGAATTGCAGCTTCAAAGGGAAATCAAATCCTTGGATTAATTAGGCGAAACATAACGTATAAGGAAAAAGAGCTAATAATGCCGCTGTAAAAAACAATAGTTAGGCCTCATTTAGAATATTGTATTCAAGCGTGGAGGCCATATCGCAGGAAGGACATAGATATGCTAGAAAGAGTGCAGAGGAGTAATGATACCAAAACTGAGGGATCTTAGTTACGAAATACGCCTTAAAAAATGCGGTTTAACAACACTAGAGATCAGGAGATTGAGAGAAGATCAGATAGAAGTGTTTAAAATATTGAAGGGTTATGAAAATATTGATAGAAATATTTTTTCTCAGTTAAGAAAGATAGAAGGACTAGAGGACATGAACTTACATTAGCGAAGGACTAGAGGACATGAACTTACATTAGCAAAGGAGCAGAATGGATTGGATATAAGAAAGTTTTCATTTTCACAAAGGATTGTAAATGAATGGAACAGATTACCTGCTGATTGTGTGGGTGCTAGTAGCGTGAATATGTTTAAAAATAAAATTGACACATACCTCAGACGGGCGGGATACACATAGATAAAAGGGTCTGACTCTCGATAAGCCAAAGGGCTTCCTTGTCCACCTGCCACCTAGAGTTAATTCTCTGGGTGGCAATCTTGTTAAATCTTGTTAAAGGTCCCCTAAAATGCAAAATTTGCTAACTAAATTGTCTACTGCAGGAGCAGCTGCTGCAGCTCTATGTGGCTAATCCCTTTTCCTACAACATCTGTCACACCTCACTGTGGAGGGCCAGACTGCCTGACTGAAACTGTGACTAATCTGTAATTGGTCACTGGTAGAGGCTTCCAGGTTCCTTTTCTGACACAATACACAAAATCTACTGCTAGGGGATAGTCTCAAGGGCCCTTCTCAAAACCACATCACTATAGATAGTGTACAAATTTTGCATTTTTGGGGGCTGTGTCAGCCTTCTTCTGATGTGATGTAGAGTTACCACAAAGAGAAAAATTGTCTCCTTTGTTATTTGCTATTTACCTGAATGATTTTGAACAGAGTGTTAGTCATAATTATAAGGGACTTGGCATGGCAGCTGGTGAAATTTACAATAACCTTAGTAATGATGATGATGAAAATGTATGTTCTACTATATGCTGATGACACTAGAATTATTCAATCAAATACAGATTTCTTGTGTATGGCGGAACTATGTCAACTCTTCTAATGGTTGACATTTGGTTGTTTCAGGATGACCCCTAAAAATGTAAGCCCAACTGTCCAGGGGTCTAGTGGGTGCTGGCTGGGAAGCTATTCCCCTTCCCAAAATATCTGTCACATGCGGAGTCTGTGTCTTGCATGGATATCTGTTTTTATGCAGTTGTTTTATATAAGCAGGAAGTTTGTGAAATTAGTTATTCTTAGGCCACAGAAAAGTAATTCCCAGTTTCTCATCAATGCATGTATTTAAAAACAACATGTTATTTTCTGTTATAATTATTCCTCTAAATGCAAGACATGGTGCAATAAGTGAACAATAAACATGTCAACATTTTACTTCCATCATAACCATTAACCTTTTTATAGAAAACGTTAGTTTCTTTCTGTACCTGTCTACGTATGATAACCATTTGTCTGCCCTGCTCACAATAAACATCACATGAATGATAAAAAGAAGATCACTACCACTTAAGGTGGCTGCACCGGCTATTATATGCTTCTTTTGAATTAATCATTTCTAATATAAGTTTTGAAGATAAGCTAACCATTTTTTCTAAGAGTTTGCCTCAGATACTAAACAATAATCCAGACCAAAAATAATTTATTTTTTATGTTGTTTAGAGATATTTAAATGTGTTTAAAGACAATTAAAAAATATGTCAAAAATCACCTTAAAACAGCATTTTATTTCATTTTGAGAAACTCCCCAAAAGAAAAATTTGTATGGTTGTATGTCTGAATGTCAATAACATGTTTGTACTACAAACATGTTATTGACATTCAGATGTTTTTTTGTTGTAAACAAATGCATATTAAGTTTGATACAGCTTCATAAACATTTTGCTACAATGTTGAAAGACAGCAAAAATACGTACTGCATTTTTGGCACGACCCCTTCACCAAACAAATCATCCTGTGCAATTTTGGATAAACACAAGTCGAGTTCATATGCCAAGTTATGGCTTTGTAAGTATTGTAGTTTTTATAAAAAGTTACATTAAGTAACACTTCCTGGTTGTTACCAATAATAAAAGTGTCACCAGATGCTTGTTTTTTGCTTAGAAATGTGACTTTTTTACTGGCATGTGGCTTATTTCAACACAATTTGACAAACACTTCTATTACTGAGATTTCCCCCAAGGTTTTCCCGCTAAGTTGTCTCATGATATTGTGTTACAAAAGGCCACGTGTTGAACTTGTTGTGGTAGACAAGATTGATTGATTGACACCTGCTGGGGTCAGTCACGTGTCATTGCAAATGGCGGCTGAGGTCGGGCATTATCGGAGAATAAAAAAAATTATCGCCAGTATTTGGTGATTTGACAGCGTGAAGCATTTAGGTAATTATAATACAACAGCATAGTGGCATGAGAATAACCAGATTATTATGATCTGCATTCATGGTGAATGATCGTCACTATGGAAACATCGTCAGTTTCCAAAAAATCTGAAAAGAGACTTTCCACAGACACACTAAAAATACTAGTTTTTAAAGGACTGATTGGTGACATATGGTAATAATGCCTTGGTTTTTTTAATAGTACACATGTTCAGACTGACACCTACTAATGTTCTATGAAGACAAAAATTTAGAAAACAACTGACACGGTGCAGCTACCTTAACTTGTGGATTAATATTATAAAACTGCTCTGCTACTGCTTGGTGGACAGTTAATTAGTGGCTCAAGTTCAAATACATCAGGACGTTTTTCACACTTGCATGGTAGTTTAGGCTCAGTAGTGTGTTGGCAGCCACTAAACCTATAGGCTTGTGTGAAAAGGATAGTTGGCAGAAGAACTATCTTCAAAGCACCATTGCATCCATTTAGCCAGGCAGCAGTCACACTGTCCCAGTGTCTGATGCTACCTTTTGCTCTCAATTAATCTGTCCTCTTAGTTTTACACATAAAGACATCATTTGGCATAACTTGATACGTTTTTGTAGCAGCGCATTTGTACTTCTAGTGTATCAGTGCAACATAACATACATACTGTGTGCCACATTTGAATGTCACGCATGTAATGTTTCCACGCAATCCACTTGCATACATAATGTAAAACTTCAACAGCTGTTTTCTTCATTTTTACTTTTTGAACCCTACCATGTTCAATGCTCCATAACTTTGCCAATTTTTGTAGCAGTCATAATTTTTGAAACCGTGTAAAGCATTCTACCCAACCTTTACAAGATTGTAAGAAAACAATGGTACAATTTTCCTGACTTATCACTCATTTGGTCAGCCGGGGTCAGTAATTTTTATTTTATTATGTGATTCTATTAATGGTATATCATGTACACTAGGCCTAATGTATATGGTACTCAAACGATATCAATATAATGATTTTATTTATGTAGCTGTAATGTTTTCTTCAGTTGCACAATCTGTCTTCTATTTTGCACCATGGAATTACATAATATGTATTACAAGTATTGAGAGGATAAATCAACCCCCCGTGGCTCTATACCCTCATTATAGAAACTATGACAATGTCTATATAAAATGTACTGTCGAATGTACTGTATCGTAGCTTTCTATAATAAATTATTCATTCATTTATGATAATTATTCATACTAAACTTTCAGAAGCTGGACATTCGTTTCATCGAATACATGCCGTTTGATGGCAATAAGTGGAACTTCAAGAAGCTGGTGCCATACAAGGAGATGCTTGATACAATACAACTCAAATGGCCGACTTTGTACAAACTGAAGGACGAACCAAACAATACATCAAAGGTGAATTCGTTGGGGGTCATTCACTAATATTCCAAGCTCCTAAAATAATACAAAATTTAACTAAAAATTAAAAAGTGCTATCCGGTGGAGATTTGCATATGATTTTCACTGGTTAACTCTTAAGCAGCTAATGGGGAGTTTTGTATCATCTTAAATCCTTGTCGATACCTGATTGCGACCAGTGTGATGACCCTCTTCATCATTTTCTTAACAATTGTGGCTTGTTGTGCTTTTGATCTCAGGATTCCGAGGATTTAAGAGCTTTATAACTTTCATTATTATTATCTCGGTTGTTTTTTCTTAACCAGAAATGTTGTCCATGATTGATCAAATAATATATATTTTAAAACACCATTACATTAATGGTTTTATTTGACTTTTGTCAGGCATGGAAAGTTGATGGCTTTGAGGGTCAGATTGGATTTATCACATCGATGAGCGAGAACTTCTGCGGGAGTTGTAACCGACTGCGACTGACAGCAGATGGAAGCCTCAAGGTACTAACACATATCCACAATACCACAGGCTCGATTACCCTAGCAGTACATAGTTGACGATGCTTTTTTAATCCAACACAGGGAATCATGTAGTGTATAATTGTTACAAATTAATATAACATGGAGATTTTGTATTTTAACGTTTTTTTTTTTTTTTTAGATAATATATTATATTTCATAGGAAGCATCTTTTACATTGAAATACAGTTGAAATCTTGTTGTCGTAATATGACAAATGAATGGAAAGTACTAGAATAAATGCCCATCCTTCAGATGATGCAATAATCATACAGACAAAGATGATGTATTTGTTGTAAACAATCGTCTAAAATCTGATATGAATCACAACTGGTAAGAACCCTTAGTCCTGTTGATGGGAACTAAAAAAAATTTAACCATTACATTTCTTCTGAGGGGTCATAGACAAACCCCTAAACATTTGGTGCCTGAGGTACAAAGTATCTACAATGAAAAACAGCGTACATACGTATGGAGGATTTCAGGGCAAAATGCGGTAAACACCATTTTAGAAATTTCGCCCAAACCAGGAATAAACATTTGCTCAATCCCCACGAAATGATGTACACAAAAGAGAGTTTGTTTTTAAAACGCGATAAGTGCCATCCGTCTTTTTTGTCAAAACGCGATATATCCATGTTCAGCCAATCAGCACCGCCGTGCCGCTCTTGCAGCTACGCGGAGTGACGCAGCGTGATGTGGGAATATACAGAGTTTTGATAACAAAATCATTAAAAGTAACATTTTGCGTAACAAATGTGCAACACATATCTCAGAGTTTGCCACCATTCTCTATGATTATGAATTCTATATATATATATATCAACTTAATTTATAAGTTGTTATTTACTCTTTGAGGATGAAGCTCAAAGGTGACTTTTTCTCAAAATTAAGAAAATGGATATATCGCATTTTGCCCTAATACCCTTCATATACACATGCTAGTATGATTATAGTTAGATACTATCATGTATCATACAACACATTTTTATGATAATACGACAGTTATTCAAGGTGTGACTGATAACATAAATGTATTATTCTTGTTGTGTCTGTTTGGTAACACAGAGGGAGGTGTCCTTGTAGGAGTGTCTGTTTGGTAACACAGAGGGAGGTGTCCTTGTAGATGTGTCTGTTTGGTAACACAGAGGGAGGTGTCCTTGGTGGTGTGTCTGTTTGGTAACACGGAGGGAGGTGTCCTTGTAGATGTGTCTGTTTGGTAACACAGAGGGAGGTGTCCTTGTAGGTGTATCTATTTGGTAACACTGAGGGAGGTGTCCTTGTAGGTGTGTCTGTTTGGTAACACTGAGGGAGGTGTCCTTGTAGGTGTGTCTGTTTGGTAACACTGAGGGAGGTGTCCTTGTAGGTGTATCTGTTTGGTAACATTGAGGGAGGTGTCCTTGTAGGTGTGTCTGTTTGGTAACACGGAGGGAGGTGTCCTTGTAGGTGTGTCTGATTGGTAACACGGAGGGAGGTGTCCTTGTAGGTGTGTCTGTTTGGTAACATGGAGGGAGGTGTCCTTATAGGTGTATCTGTTTGGTAACTTGGAGGTGTCCTTGTAGGTGTGTCTGTTTGGTAACATGGAGGGAGGTGTCCTTGTAGGTGTGTCTGTTTGGTAACACGGAGGGAGGTGTCCTTGTAGGTGTATCTGTTTGGTAACTTGGAGGTGTCCTTGTAGGTGTGTCTGTTTGGTAACTTGGAGGTGTTCTTGTAGGTGTGTCTGTTTGGTAACTTGGAGGTGTCCTCGTAGGTGTGTCTGTTTGGTAACATGGTGGTGTCCTTGTAGGTGTGTCTGTTTGGTAACATGGAGGTGTCCTTGTAGGTGTGTCTGTTTGGTAACACGGAGGTGTCCCTGCGGGACGTGATGCGGTCAGGAGCGAGTGAGGCGGACCTTCTGGAGGTGGTTGGAGATGCCGTGAGGAAGAAGGAGCGAGGACATGCAGGTTTGTCATTTGTGCTAGTGTTTCTGGGTTGTGTGTATTGAAAAAACGAACGTATATTAGTTAACACCTAACCTAATCCCTTTCTTAAGGGTAGCCACTGGTCCTAAAATAGATTTTTTACAATTTTTTGATGTCATCATTTTCCAATAGATTAACATGTATGCATTCCCAATACATTGCATTTTTCAAGATTCTGAATAGAAATACCTATAATTAGATGATATACAACTGTCCGTACTCCTTAACGTATGATGTTCTTATTTTGTTTTGGCCATTTTCTCAAAACGATATTTTGACCATTTGTGACAACAAATAAAATTATTCTGGAAAAACTACACAAGATAAAGAATTTAAATTTTCACCAGTTATTCTGTAGAGTGTTTCAGGTGTAACAAGCTAGTTTGGATGTCATAGCTTTATTTTAAGGGTTTGTAAACAAGGGTAAACCAGTTAGGGAATTTATAAAAAAATCTTCACCTGAATGGCACAATTCACTATGGTTATAAAACATGTGAAGTCAGAGCCCCGAACCACCTTATTGCACAAAGTAACATTCCAAAAAACAAGGTATTGCAATAGTTTGATAGTATTTGCTATCACGTACTCTAAATAATTTTTCCTATGGGGTATATGTCCATAGGCACATAAATTGCTGTTGCCATGGCAACAATTATGCAAATTAGCCAATTTTTCATGTATTCAACAACCTTCACCCAACTAATATAATCCTCAAATGTTATGAAGATATGCATAAACAATAAATGCATAAATACCCAAGCACGTTTGCTGGTAGCACCATCTGGTGGATAGGATTGTACCACGTTTGCTGGTAGCACCATCTGGTGGATAGGATTGTACCACGTTTGCTGGTAGCACCATCTGGTGGATAGGATTGTACCACGTTTCTGCTGGTAGTAGGTCATTGCCATTTTTATAATTATATTTCATGGTACTGACCTCTAAAACAGGCCGAGTTCTTCTCTTGTATAACGTCCTGATACTCAGATCGGTATCAACATTTAATAAATTCCCTGTATCACACTTAATCCATGTAACAACTTTTGTTAACTTTCTGTGCAAATCAGTATAAAATTTATCATATGTTAATTACCTTTCATATTCTGACTGGATCTCACCAACCATCGGACTATGGAATATACCTACACAAAACAAAGTCCCATAGGTTTCATAGGAAATGTGTCTTTCTGTCAGCTCGTGTACAGTGAGGTAGTTTGTAGTTTGCACATCTGCTTGATGTGCAAACTTCAAGTTTGTGTCTCGGTGTTATATTTTTGTGACAAACATAAGAAATGTATACTTTACCAGGGCATATTTTAAAATAAATTTGAAATAAAATCAATATTCCTCCCAAAATCTGTATGGAATATTGCTGCTGTTTGTTTCAGCCGTTGCGAATCTGGCCAGCAACAAGAACCGACCGATGATTCTGATTGGTGGGTGAGTTTTCCTCATGACGCACTGTGTCGGGGGGATGGAGGGAGAGAGGGAGAGAAGGAGGGAGGTAGAGAAGGAGGGAGGGAGAGAGAGAGAGAGGGAGGGAGGGAGGGAGAGAAGGAGGGAAGGAAAGAAGGATGGAGAGAGAGGGAGAGAAGGAGGGAGGGAGGGAGGTACAGAAGGAGGGAGGGAGGTAGGGAGAGAGGAAGAGAAGGAGGGAGGGAAACAAGGAGGGAGGGAGAGAGGGACAGAAGGAAGGAGGGAGAGAGGGAGGGAGGGAGGGAGAGAAAGAGGGAATGAGAGAGGAAGAGAAGGAGGGAGTCAGAGAAGGAGGGAGGGAAAGAAGGAGGGAGGGAGAGAAGGATAGAAGGAGGGAGGGAGAGAAGGATAGAAGGAGGGAGAGAGAGAGGGAGAGAAGGAGGGAGGGAGAGAGGGAGAGAAGGATGGAGAGGAGGGAGGGAGAGAGGGACAGAAGGAGGGAGGGATGAAGAGAGGGAGAGAGGGAGGGAGGGAGGGAGGGAGGGAGGGAGAGAGGGAGGGAGGGAGGGAGGGAGGGAGTAAGGAAGGAAGGAAGGGAGGGAGGGAGGGAGGGAGACAGGAAAAGAAGGAGGGAGTGAGAGAAGGAGGGAGGGAAAGAAGGAGAGAGGGAGAGAAGGATAGAAGGAGGTAGGGAGAGAGAGAGGAAGAGAAGGAGGGAAGGAAAGAAGGATGGAGAGAGAGGGAGAGAAGGAGGGAGGGAGGGAGGTACAGAAGGAGGGAGGGAAGGAGGTAGGGAGAGAGGAAGAGAAGGAGGGAGGGAAACAAGGAGGGAGGGAGAGAGGGACAGAAGGAAGGAGGGAGAGAGGGAGGGAGGGAGGGAGAGAAAGAGGGAGTGAGAGAGGAAGAGAAGGAGGGAGGGAAAGAAGGAGGGAGGGAGAGAAGGATAGAAGGAGGGAGGGAGAGAAGGAGAGGAGGGAGGGAGGAAGGGAGAGAGGGAGTGAGGGAGGGAGGGAGGGAGAGAGGAAGAGAAGGAGGGAGTGAGTGAGGGAGAGAAGGATAGAAGGAGGGAGGGAGAGAGGGAGAGAAGGAGGGAGTGAGAGAAGGAGGGAGGGAGAGGGATAGAAGGATAGAAGGAGGGAGGGAGAGAAGGAGGGAGGGAGAGAAGGAAAGAGGGGGAGAGGAAAGAGGGAGGTAATGAGACTGAGATGGTGGGAAGGAGAGAGGGAGAGAAGGATAGAAGGAGGGAGGGAGAGGAGAGAGAGAGAGAAGGAGGGAGGGAGAGAAGGAGAGAGGGAGAGAGGAAAGAGGGAGGTAATGAGACTGAGATGGTGGGAAGGAGAGAGGGAGAGAAGGATAGAAGGAGGGAAGGAGAGAAGGAGGGAGGGAGAGATAGAGGGAGGGAGGGAGGGAGGGAGAGAAGGAGGGAAGGAAAGAAGGATGGAGAGAGAGGGAGAGAAGGAGGGAGGGAGGGAGGTACAGAAGGAGGGAGGGAGGGAGGTAGGGAGAGAGGAAGAGAAGGAGGGAGGGAAACAAGGAGGGAGGGAGAGAGGGACAGAAGGAAGGAGGGAGAGAGGGAGGGAGGGAGGGAGAGAAAGAGGGAGTGAGAGAGGAAGAGAAGGAGGGAGGGAAAGAAGGAGGGAGGGAGAGAAGGATAGAAGGAGGGAGGGAGAGAAGGATAGAAGGAGGGAGGGAGAGAGGGAGACAAGGAGGGAGGGAGAGAAGGATAGAAGGAGGGAGGGAGAGAGGGAGAGAAGGATGGAGAGGAGGGAGGGAGAGAGGGACAGAAGGAGGGAGGGAGAGGAGGGAGGAAGAGAGGGAGAGAGGGAGGGAGGGAGGGAGTAAGGAAGGAAGGAGGGGAGGGAGGGAGGGAGACAGGAAAAGAAGGAGGGAGTGAGAGAAGGAGGGAGGGAGAGAAGGATAGAAGGAGGTAGGGAGAGAGGGAGGGAGGGAGAGAGAGAGGAAGAGAAGGAGGGAAGGAAAGAAGGATGGAGAGAGAGGGAGAGAAGGAGGGAGGGAGGGAGGTACAGAAGGAGGGAGGGAGGGAGGTAGGGAGAGAGGAAGAGAAGGAGGGAGGGAAACAAGGAGGGAGGGAGAGAGGGACAGAAGGAAGGAGGGAGAGAGGGAGGGAGGGAGGGAGAGAAAGAGGGAGTGAGAGAGGAAGAGAAGGAGGGAGGGAGAGAAGGATAGAAGGAGGGAGGGAGAGAAGGAGAGAAGGAGGGAGGGAGGAAGGGAGAGAGGGAGTGAGGGAGGGAGGGAGGGAGAGAGGAAGAGAAGGAGGGAGTGAGTGAGGGAGAGAAGGATAGAAGGAGGGAGGGAGAGAAGGAGGAAGGGAGAGAGGGAGAGAAGGATAGAAGGAGGGAGTGAGAGAAGGAGGGAGGGAGAGGGAGAGAAGGAGGGAGGGAGAGAAGGAAAGAGGGGGAGAGGAAAGAGGGAGGTAATGAGACTGAGATGGTGGGAAGGAGAGAGGGAGAGAAGGATAGAAGGAGGGAGGGAGAGGAGAGAGAGAGAGAGAGAAGGAGAGAGGGAGAGAGGAAAGAGGGAGGTAATGAGACTGAGATGGTGGGAAGGAGAGAGGGAGAGAAGGATAGAAGGAGGGAAGGAGAGAAGGAGGGAGGGAGAGAGGGAGGGAGTGAGAGAAGAAGGGAGGGAGAGAGGGAGAGAAGGATAGATGGAGGGAGAGAAGGATAGAAGGAGGGAGTGAGAGAAGGAGGGAGGGAGAGGGAGAAAGGATAGGAGGGAGGGAGTGAGGAAAGAGGGAGGTAATGAGACTGAGATGGTGGGAAGGAGAGAGGGAGAGAAGGATAGAAGAAGGGAGGGAGAGAAGGAGAGAGGGAGAGAGGAAAGAGGGAGGTAATGAGATTGAGATGGTGGGAAGGAGAGAACAAGTACAATCTAACATATTTATATGCACTTACCCTGTATTAAAACAAATTGTAAATATATATTTTTTATTTTCAGATAAATTTGAACAGCACATCAACTTTCCGTCGCAAAACGTCAAGTGGCCTGACACTGAAATCGAAGAGAAACCACTTATTGTATACTATTCAAGACCATGCAACTTCAAACAAGCCGTGTTTCATTACCAAAGAACAGCTGCACACAATCTTTATGCTGCATCTCGGAGAAGCTATTCTACAAAGAGCAACGATCCTCCTTTATCTTCCAGTGGACTTGCTTCAGTGAAGGATGATTCATCTTCATCCATGGAACGTCCTTGCAATGATAATTTAAACAAAGACTGTTATCATGACAAATACCATGAGCTATTTACACGCATCCCACGTAACAATGATGAAGGTAAACGCACAGTGAGAACTCAGTGTATGGACCTGGCTTCCCGCTCACCAAAAACAGGAGAACAACTTACGCACACAGACGAGCATGGTGGCGCCACCATGGTGCAGGTGGGCAACAAACCAGAAACGAAACGTGTTGCCACAGCAACTGGTAAAGTGCTGCTCGGTCGCAAAGCATTCCAACTCGTGCAGGAGAATCGGTCGAAGAAAGGCGATGTACTGACGGTGGCGCAGATCGCAGGAATCATGGCGGCGAAGAATACTGGTCACATGATCCCACTATGTCACAATATCGGCTTGACAAAGGTTGACGTGGCATTGACGTTGTATAGGGACGATTACTCGGTGTTGATTACATGTGAAACGCACACCAGGGGGCAGACTGGAGTTGAAATGGAGGCTCTAACAGGAGTGAGCGTGGCTGCTCTCACCGTTTATGACATGTGTAAGGCAGTCACGCATGATATAATAATCACGGACGTGAGGCTTGAGAATAAAAGTGGAGGACAGAGTGGAAATTACACGAGAGACCCACATAGTTGAATCATATCAGCTATTATCAGGGATTATCAGTTTCATGTGAGGGTTATTTGTTTGGAATAATGATCAGGCTAGTAAGATTTTACAGATGGAAATAATGATTACTCTTGTGCCAGGAATAAATGTTTTTGATAATATATTCCTGATAATTATACGTTAGACGATTTTATATGCTGATAGAACCCAGGAGCTGTGATGTGTAGTCAGTTCACTGCTGGGTATGTAGCAAGTTGTATCAACTAATGAAATGACTGACTACATCAGTGGCATAGGACCACAGTGGGGAAATGATGCACACTGAGGCTAGAATGTTTATACACATAATGAAATCAATGCCGATAATAAAAATGTGATAAACTATTTCGCAGTGATGCCAACTATGTGATATCTTGAGTCTCAAACTAGCTTAATATGTAGGGAAAAAAAATCATTTTTAGTCCTTTGGCCGAAGGTCCAAGGGACTATTGCCATCACTCTGCATCCGCCGTCCGCCGTTAGCTGCCGTATCTCAGAAACCGTTCAGCAACTTTTTCTATAATTTTGCATAGACATCTTTGGGCACTGCCACTATGCACGAGAAATCTGTATTTGATTGAATCATTTTAAGGGCTCCCTAGGGCCTCCAAGGACCCCAAAACTGGTAAAAATGTAACATTTTGCCTATTTTTTCAAAAACTGTTCAGCAACTTTTTTTCTAATTTTGCATAGATGTATCTTAGGGTGCTGCCACTATATACAAGAAATCTGTATTTGATTGAATCATTCTCAGGGGCCCCCACAGTGCCAACGTTTTATAGTATCTAGTGATGTGGTTTTGAGAAGGGCCCTTGAGACCACCCCCAACAGTAGATTTTGTTTAATGTGCCACAAAGCCAGCAGCATGACTAAACTCTGCAGCCTAGTGCTACTGTTCCATTGAAACCCTGAATAATCTGTAATTGGTCACAGTGACCAGGCAGAGTAGACACACTTGACCCCTGTTAGACTGAACAGTTCCCTAACACTTTTTTTATCTTCAAAACTATTGATTTTCTATAATTGCAAGTTGTGTTTATTTTGATGTTCATTTAATTATTATAAAATGGTGTGACTGTGGTGTCTGTTGGTTAAAGATGTATTGTCTGTAGGTAACAAACAGAAAATTAATATTCTGGACAACTATAGAGTGAAATATCCTACACTTTAATGATATCAAATGCATTCTACTGTTCTGTTTACGCTTGCCATGCCTTGTGTAGACATGGTACTGTGTAAATCAATTGTATCAATATAGACTAATAATTATAGATTCACAATATAGTTGACACCTGAAACAACCAAATGTCAACCATTAGAAGAGTTGACATAGTTCCGCTATACACAAGCAAGAAATCTGTATTTGATTGAATCATTATAGTGTCATCAGCATATAGTAGAACATACATTTTCTACATCATCATCACTAAAGTTGTTGTAAATTTCACCAGCTGCCATGTCAAGTCCGTTATAATTGTGACTAACAGTGTTAAAAATTATTCAGGTAAATAGCAAATAAAGGACACAAGTTTTCTCCTTGCCATATCTCTACATCACATGAGAAGAAGGCTGACACAGCCTGGCCATGATTTATACATGATTTAGTATTCTTGTACATGTTGTATACAACTTTCAACACATTACCATTAATTCTGCATGAAATTATCTTAGACCACAGTGAGGACCGGTCTACAAAATCAAATGCTTTCTTATAATCAATGAAGGCACAATAAAGCCTTTTGCGTCGAGACAAATACAATTCAACCAATACCCCTATCTGAACACTGCCTTTTCTTCACCTATTACATTCGCTTTGTTTAGGTATGTGGTCAGTCTGGTGTTATGAACAATCACTAAGGATTAATGAACACTTGTGCAGAATGTCACCCACTTGGCAGGTTTAATTGATCTAATCAGCAATGAAGACACTGCTTAGGCCTCACTCTGGACACTGTCACTCACAGTGTTGTGTATTGTCTTAGCTGGTGCATTGAGCTAATCTACTTGACCATGAATCAGTGGTGGCTCTGGTTGTGTATTACACCCAGCTGTGGAGCTAAGATTCTCTGCCTGCTATTGTTTGATGGAAACTGTGACTAATCTGTAATTGGTCACTGGCAGTAGTTTGTGTCAACCGACAGCATTACGCCACTAGACCCCTGTTAAACTGGACAGTTGCATGTAGGTTTTAAACTGTGTCAAACAGTGAGTCTACCTTTTGCTCTCAAATAATCTGTCCTCTTAGTTTTATACATAAAGACATAATCTGGCATAACTTGATAAGTCTTTGTAGCAGCACATTTGTACTTCCAGTGTATCATTGCAACATAACATACATATTACATACTGTGTGCCACATTTGAATGTTGTGCATGTAATATTTCCATGCAATCCATTTGCACAAATAATGTATAACTTCAACAGCCGTTTTCTTCATTTTCACCTTTTGATCCCTACCATGTTCAATGCTCCATAACTTTGCCAATTTTTGTAGCAGTCATATTTTTTGAAACCGTGTAAAGCACCCTACCAAACCTTTACAAGGATGTAAGAAAACAATGTTACCATTTTTCCGACTTATCACTCATTTGGTCAGCCGGGGTCACATATAGACGTATTAGTCCAAAGGACTTCAGGGCCACTTGGCCCATTTTTTATTTAATCCAATTTAAATTACTTTGTCAGTGATTTGGACAGTCCTAATAAAATTCAAAAATAGTTTAAATGTGTATAAAAAAGACATGTATAATATTATTGTATATTAAATAGGCCAATTTTGGGGAAATGTGGTTATATCTTCTCCGTGGTGACCACTTCTCCTGGCAGAGGGTGCCACTGTGCACAACTTCAAGATTAGGCTCACCTATCTCTTCTCTTCGTGAACTTGCCACTACTGTAATAATAGGGAGGGAGGGAGGGAGGGAGGGAGGGAGGGAGGGAGGGAGGGAGGGAGGGAGGGAGGGAGGGAGGGAGGGAGGGAGGGAGGGAGGGAGGGAGGGAGGGAGGGAGGGAGGGAGGGAGGGAGGGAGGGAGGGAGGGAGGGAGGGAGGGAGGGAGGGAGGGAGGGAGGGAGGGAGGGAGGGAGGGAGGGAGGGAGGGAGGGAGGGAGGGAGGGAGGGAGGGAGGGAGGGAGGGAGGGAGGGAGGGAGGGAGGGAGGGAGGGAGGGAGGGAGGGAGGGAGGGAGGGAGGGAGGGAGGGAGGGAGGGAGGGAGGGAGGGAGGGAGGGAGGGAGGGAGGGAGGGAGGGAGGGAGAGCTTCCTTCTACCCCGCAGAGCTGCCAAGTTGTGTGGCGAAATGTCTGTGAGGTATAGTTCTCAAATGGACACCAGGTGGCAGCACTGCAGTTTCTCAACAGGTGACAGCACTAAGTTATTCACGTTGTCGCGCTTACATTTATCCGGGCGTTAAATTATATCCGGGTGACGTTTCTGCGCGTGCGCGTATCTAGGGAAATTTATTTAGCAGCAGCTACGATTGTTGCGTTTTCATTTATTTGGGCGTTATGTATGTTTATATGTAAATATATATTTATATATATGTCTATATATATATATACATAAATTATAAAATGTTTGCTTCCCACAGACATAAACAATTTCTGTCGTAAAACAGTTTCCTCTCCACGCACACGTCACGTGACTTACTCTTATACTTGGTCACAAATCTGAAATAGCAAATTATAATTATGTATTCTAACTATAATGTTCGTATTACGACAACAAACGAAACATATTTAACTACTGGATATTATGTATCACTATGTGATCTACTGGTGCTAAATATTATGCCTTACATATGCACATAAACATCACCCGGATAAAATTTAACGCCCGGATAAATGTAAGCGCGACAACGTCTCTGAAGATTAATAAGAATAACATCGCGGATTCTAAGGACGCTTTGCGCTATTCGCCCGTGCAGATGAATGAATATATCAACATGTGCTTGACAATTTGCCAGTTAATATTACAATTTTTTGAAATGGCAAATATGCGTCAAGTTTACAGGTTGATGCGTGAGAGCGTGATATGGACTAGCCTCGATTATCCAGGCGCCGTGAGGTGGCAGCATTGTCCCATCACAACGGCCTGGATTATTAAGCTCATGCCAATGTTACCGTTAGGGGGCTTTTCTCAAGATTCGGGTAGAGACGATGATTTGCTCTCAGGCCAACTATGAAATAACAAATTAAATAAGGATACACTTTTATCAGATAATACTATACTATAACAACTATTCAACATTAAACTTATATTGAAACAAAATAAATCGACATTAAACGGATGTGGACTAGTAGACATTATTCGCTCAAATTACTACCAACATTCTGACCCAAGAACAACAGGCACTCAGCGATTGTATCAGGAACATGTCCACCACCCAGTTCTTTATCATTCTTTTCCCCCCGGACAGTAGCAGACTGGAACCATCTTCCAGCTTCCACCTCATCAGCATCCTCACTTAAACACTTCTTAAAAAGACTCGGCTTACACAACCTGCAGCCACCGCCAGCAACACCTTGAGGAACATGCCAAAGTGCATTTTAAACTATTTTAATCTAACATAGTTTTAATATGATTTTAAATATTTGGCGCACAGGCCGCTACACCTTAACGCAACTGTACATGCATCTCAGGGCTAATTACGCTCGCAAGAGCCCAGCCCTTTAAAAGGAAGAAGAAGAAACTTTGTTTCGTAGTTAAGTGCCTTTTAATCACATGCACATTCACTAGGTGACAGCTCTCGTGGCTGTCGAAGATTCCGTATTGACGTTCTTTGCTTATGTTCGAGCAGAAACAAAAGACTAAGTGTGAATAAGCACGATATAAATACGAAACAATGACACATTTAAGTATGCAAAGTGCAATCGATGTCTCGCGCAACGGTCTTACTGCTAACTAATATAATGTACTCGCCAAAGTACAAACAAAATGTGCTGATGTTGGTGGCCAGGTCGGTAGCGTGTCGAACAGCCATTTTTAGGATCCTCGGTTTGAATCCCGCAGAGTACTCGAAACTTTTGTTTGTGTTCATTTAGTTTAAGATTCATTTTATTTTGCATAATACTATTTTGGGCACTATTTCGTAATTTAATTTCGTTATCAAAAACATACGTAATATATAAACATTCTGGGGGATAAACGTGCTAACTGGCAGTCAAAACGCGATTTTTAGCCAGACTATCTTCCTGGCGAAGTCACGCAGCCAGGCGAGAGTTGGTTATGCGAAACTAATAATTATCAAAACACCGGAAATCCTGACAATACGTCACATATAACTTCATAAATTGATGACCCTTTAATTCATGAATATACCAGTGTTGCCATCTAGCGAATAACATCCAGGAGGGCCATTCAGAGCCAGACTATCTTCCTGGCGAAGTCACGTAGCCAGCCAGTCACGTAGCCACCATGTTCATGTATCTGGTCAAACTGGATAAACCCTTCAGATGTCCATGAGGATTGACTTCCTGGAATGGATCCATCCCGAATTTGACATCTCGTCATGCCACACTCTCGCTTGTTTCGACATTTTGCCTTCATCCACATACAGTTTAAACCTTATGTTATTATATTCACAGCTTTATATGATGGCGTGGAAGTGCTATCCTCCTGGAACTACAGAATACAACCAAATCAGACTCATGATGATTTTGGAAGTGCATTATTTTATCAACCTACAGTTGCAGGCTCCCCCAAAACCATCTTTGAGACATCACACGTACTGCACCCCTATTTAAACCACAAACGGAACTGGTTTCCCACAAGTGAAACTCTTTTACCTTAGCGAGGTGGTGCGTATGCACACATCACATCTCCCAGCTTGTGGGCCTTTTGGCAGCCTACGCTCAACACTGAGTGTGGGTTGCTAGGCCGCTTCATACGTATTGATTTCACCCGTTTTTACATTAAAAATAATATTTAACTCAAAAAAACACATTCTCTTGTGGTGTTCGCTGTTAAGAAAGCAATAAATAAACATGGGTAACTGAGAACACTGACCACACAGACGCACACACCACTGATCTATAGATAAATACTCATGATATAGTATAGTTGTAAAAGAAAACGATAAAAACAAATACTAAGAATCACCAATCAGTATAAGTCACAACCATCAAAAGCGGGGGAAATCAGTTATTCACCGTTGACAGTTTGGAAAACATGGATGCCTCATTTGCCTGAATTTCATGTTGGTAAAACTGGATTTGCGAAGGGAACTGGCAACCTTGCCTTGAGCTGCGATAATATATATTCACCATATTCCGTTCTTGTGAGAGGTTCAGCCGACTGATCTCTTCAAACGATGTGACGTATAGCCTGGCGTTATAATAATTGTGTGGACTCTTTGTCTGACATCGCGACCTGTAACTTTGGTCTGTGGCGGGTCTCCCCTTTAAAAAACATGATGTTTTTCTCTTAATTCGAACACATGGTGAAACGCTTTCTCCGTAATACCCATCGATCATGGAAGAGAACACTGATGTCAAACACAATCCCTTCACATTCATTGATAAGTCTGAGGTTCATTGCACTGCAGGTAAACAGCTATACAGTTCTCTTATAGTCTCCTTTCAAGTATAAGCAATTCTGCACAATAGACAACATAATGTTGATTCATTCAATTGGAACGGGAAGCACCGAGGGGTTTTCTAACACTTCAAAAGTAATCTCGCTCGTCCCAGCTATGCATTTTTCACGTTTGTATCCTGCACTGATATCTGGTTCACCTGTCTTCCTTGCTCCTCATCAAGAACGAGCCTCGGTGCATCAACTAGACATGACTTAATATCCTCTCAGATTGTAAAGGACTTCTTACTTTCACTATGGTACATTCTGCATGGTGTGTCTTTCCACAATATGTATCTTCAGTGTAGCGCGGTACAAGAACGTAGTCGTGATTAATGAGTTACTGAAAAATTCACACTTTAAAAATCTAAAAAGCTTGTGTTACCCCCCCACCCGAAAATGCCAGCTTTACCCCCATGGGGGTAATTATCCCCAGGTCCAACATTGGCACAATAATAAGTCCAACCAAAATGGTTTTCATCCGGAATTGGTAACTCACGTTGGCCCAATGTTGGCCCAAAGTAGTAAAATCTTGACAACTTGCCTACCATTTGCCAATGTTGGCTCAACATCAGCTTGTTATCTGGGTACTCGGCAAAGTCCTACTAGGATATTGCGCGGAAGGTTTATTTCAGAATACCCTTCTGTGTAGTTAGTGAGTCCACTATAGGTCACACATGTAGCGTGTCGCTCCTATAGTCTTCCAATCCTAATGCGTCTTCTGGTAAGGCGGTGGCGTAATACTTAGTAGCCACAGCCATTGAGCCAGCGGCCAAGCGGATGTGTGCGTGGGCGCGGTCCGGGAGACGCTGCACTATGCGGCGGCCACTGTAGAGTCCAGGTACATTTACCACGGCGTGAAATATGGACCCTTTTGTGAAAAATTGAACTGTTTCTGTTTTTAGTGATTTAAACATTAGAGACATGATTTGGTGATTTCTAGCCATTTAAAATGTACTATTATGATAGGCAAAATGGTACTAACAAAATTGTTAAAACAATGTTATTAACAACTATAACAATACTGACATGGTTATTGTTGATCTATGTTGATTTATGAACCACTTCTAACTCACTCAACACATTGAGAAGTGATTTTTTCACGAGGGTCCATTTTCCGCGCCTAGGTCCACTTACAACATCACAGCGGCGACATGCCATGGAACGTGCAGCGTGCACACGCTAGTCGTCTCTGTTGACGACGTGAAAGTGTTGCCGCCAGCCCTCGATCCGGGACAAACAGTAAGCGGAACAATGTGTGCACGCGATACAAGAATCGTAAACAGCCTCGGTCGTATTCTAATCTGGAGGTGGTGTTGTTCACCTACCTACCATTAGAGATATTTGACACCAGTTCGGAATCGTCACCAGAAATTCATTAATTGAAAAGACGATTAGTCAGTGTTGAATCTGGTGGCAGTATTGTCATATGTTGGCATATATAAAGTGAACATAATAGGGATTAAATACGAATAATGCTTTTCATGTTTTATTTGGAAACGTAACATAATTATATTATTACTCAGACCGCAAGAATCTACGAAGTACTACAATGATGGGCGAATGAAGGCTTTCTCATCTGCCATTCTGCAGAAGAAAAGTAAATGTAGGCTATTTAAGGATACTTATAACACACTGCAGGATTGAACGGGTAGTATGTGTTTGCGGTGCAAGTTACTGTTTCTGTTTCTTGTTGAAGAAAACATGATAGCAATGGTATTTCTGTTATTTCGTAACTGAACTAATTTCAGTGAGTATTACAATTAACAGTATTGTGTCACCAAGGATACACTATCTCAATATGCACTATTAATATTGATATAATTATTTATCACAGGGGCACGGGCGACGGAAAGTAATTTTCTCTTGTTAGCACTCTTGTTTGATGATATAGGGGATTGTCATATAATATCATTTTTATTGACTTCCATACAGACAAACAGACAGACATACATAGATACAGACAGATAGACGGAAGGACAGGCAGAAAGGCAGAAAGAAAGACAGACATACATACGGATGGATGGGCGGACGGACATAATTATACAGAATGACGGATGGACAGACGAACAGTCTGAGGATGACAAGCACCCTGGCAGTGACCACCCTCAGTGCCAGCACATAAAGGTCGGTTTGGCGATAATGTTCTGAAAAAGGCTGTGTAGTTGAATGCGACCTCATAAGACCATAATATTACATTGTAACTGCAGATTACTCAGTTAATAGAACGTTGCCGAGCGCTGGGTACAACTAGAAACAACTAGAAACTAGACATAGAGACATACGAACAGACAGATAGACAGATAGACAGACAGACAAACAGACAAACGTACTGGCAGTCAGACTAGCAGCAGACAGGGAGACGGGCAGACAGGCAGACAGGCAGACAGGCAGACAGGCAGACAGACAGACAGGCAGACAGGCAGAAAGACTGATACGAATCCTAGCATATACAAATAGTACCATACATATCGGTAGTTATTCAATAATACAATTGTGCCAGGAAGTTGCGCACTGCGCAGTTGCGGATTTACGTAGACCGGACTAGGCATCATCAATTGGTGATGACGTCATTTTTTTTTCACATAACAACCAGTTGCATGTAAGAGGCGTATGAAGTCGAAGTGGATCAGCGGCGTCGTCTTTGTCTTCTTCATATTATTTTTAATATAATTATTATTACAATGCTTAATTTATATTGCTGCAGTAAACGACCACGATGACTTCGAGATGTGGACTACAAGCTCTACAACGCGTGCAACATGGCGACAGGAACTTTAGGAAGGATTGTTCGCGAACTTCGACCGATGCCAGACCGTTCAAGTTAACGAAGCAGCGTAGTTGCCTTAGGGACTGGTACATTATTCATAATTATCCTACGTTGAATAGGTGTTAACATGTTTGAATCGTTGTAATTCATTTTAGGTAACAATGGTTCGGATGAGAGTAAACTCCTTTCGCTGTTGAAGCACCTGGAAAATTACACCTCCTACTCCCGACAGGGGTTTAAGGTTGGGTGGGTGGCCGGCTTGCAGATTCCTTCCACGGCTTGCCCGCCGTCTTCAACTGTCAGTCATTTTAACCGGATATTGTTTTTATGTAAAGTAAATGACGGTGCCATTTTCGCCATTTGATGTATCATTTCGTTAAACAAAACTGAAAACCAAAGAAGTGTTTTATTGGAAGTATGAAGTTACCTTTCCGAATCCTTGATGTCTCTCTCTGAGCTTTCGGTGTCTTCACGACACCCTCGTCAGCGTTGGACTGCTAACTCTCAGTCTTCACGTGACTTCGTTGGTGGTCGTCACATGACAGCAGTTCCAAGAAGATCGCGGGAAGGTTGTGCCCGGTGACCCTGTTGATGGCTGGTCGCCTCCCTCTGATCTCTCTGAACTACAACCTTCCCGTGATCTTCTTGGAAATGCTGCCATTCTGCTGCCACACTGTTCGTAGTTTACATGTCCCAAAATGCTCTGCGCCGAAAAAGATACATTATAGATTTATCTGTAATCCCATGACAGACATCTTGTAATTTGACGCCAACAAAATAATCACATCATAACGTCTATGCCACAAAAACAAATCGTCGCGGACAAATAGTCGGTGGCGAGTCGTGTCGTGACGTGTATGCCACTACCTTCCCAGTCAGGGACGCGTCGGCGATGTAGTTATGTGCCTTTGGAAATGTTTTGAGGCACTTAGCCAATGAGGAGCTAAATGTGAAGACACGATAATAATAATAATACATTTCATTTGTTAATTTTTACGTAGGCCCTATTTAATTTGACAGGGCGTGTTATCGCAGATACACATACTATCTGTTTTAATAGTGTTGAGGTGATTGTTTTTCAATATTCACAAACGGAACATAAATATATTCGTTAGTTAAAAATAAGTAAGTAGAACGACAATTAGTACAATTAAAAGACAATAAGTCATGTGACTCTCTCTTAAAACGAAGAAGAAAATGGCGCAAGTTGCATACACCGCTTGCGTCGTGGTCGCATCGTGACGTATTCATGACACCTGTAGTTGTACGCGACAAATCATCGAAAACGAATCAGTAACTCTTGCGTGCGTTTTTCTCAAGATTTCAAAACGGGTATCTCCTGAATTAGGCCTAGATCAAAATATGGCGCCGGTGAATAAGATCAAAGGTTACCCGCTCAGAAAAGAAACATATTTCATGGGCATTCACAGGAAATCAATTAATTCCCACACCCAACTGTTGGCAAAGCAACTAATTAACAGCATAGTTGTAGCATAAAATATGCGAAGTCAAATAGTATTCCTCAGCTATTGTCCGTCCCGCCCACATCCGGGCACTGCCGCTAATTAACCAGCAAGTCGAGAGGCGGAGTTCGCGGGTCCGCTCATCTCCTTACAAGCGGTGTCATCTTCATCTTCTCAGTGGGCAGCGACCAACACCGGCGTGTGACCGATGACCAACCAGCATATCAAAACAGAGTTATGATGTATATATGCAGTAGAACAGGTACGTTTTGCGTGTTACTAGTTCCGCGAGTTCCTACCTACCACCTGCAGGCCTATAAGTGTTTCTGATTTAACATTCCCATTACCGTACGTACCGTGTGTTAGTTGTTCCGCATGTATGATCTATGCCATTTGTATGCCAGTGTGTTTGTGATTAAAAATTTCCATTAATTACCTACGTGTTGTGTGTTGGTTGTTTCGTATGTATATATACCATTTGTACGTGTTTGTGATTTAAAATGTCCATTACCGTGAATTAATCAGACTGTCAAGAAGCATACATGTCATCCGGAATTTGCATTTCTAAGCGCGCCATCAAGAGACGAGTGCGTGCGTAGTAATCACCTAAGCAAGACTCAGATTCTACGTACACGCATGGCTCACATCATGTGTGTAATATATTACTGTATAATGTTTGGATTTTCAACTAAACAGAAGCTCTAATTAAAATGACCGTTCACCATAATTGCTGTCCTATTCGATTACGGTTTACAGCTACAAATATAACGGAACTATCCTGCACATTAAAATGTAACGTAGCAAGCCCATTAAAATTGAATAAACGACATTATTTACAGACAGTGATTTTTTGCGTTACAAATATTCAAAGTTAAAAACACAACATTTCATATCAAGAAATTACGACTATTTTATACACAATATACTGCATAGGGGACGAGGCCCACTATTCAACAGCTTCCTCACTGTTGTGGGCGCATTTGGGCTTCCTGTCTAAACAATAACACGACTCCGTAGCCCCTGGCTTGGGATGTGTTTCATATATGCACGTTTTTTCTATTAGCAAACCGACTTCCGTCATTGCTTACGTTCGACGTTTGTCAAACCGCGTGGGCCGTCAGCAAATCAACAAGTAGCTACGGAGAGACCGGGGTTGGTTGTCACATGGGTTGGTTGTCCCAATGCCTTTGGTGTTTCCCGTAGACGGGAGTGTCATTGCAGGGACCGTCTAGTAGACATGAAGCCCCAATTGTAATGTTTAGTTTCGTAAATACTGACGTGTTTGCTTCGTTTTCTCGTGTTTTCATGTCATAAGAAAATATTGAGTTGTTACTATTCGTGATGTAGCTCAGGCGCCGGAATCGGGGGAGGGGGTTTGAGGGAGTTGTGCCGTAATATGTTGGTGGGAAGCTGGAGATAGGATTAGCCCCAACTATTTAAGGAAAGGTTTTGAGATGTAGTTATAGGTGTTTGGGGAGTCTGGAGGAGGGTGTTTTGTGAGCCTCAAGGGGTTGCAATTTGAGTTTTGGAGAGCCTGGAGGATGGATATTTTGGCGAGCCTCAATGGGAGGTTTTCTGAGAGCCTCGAGATGGAGTAGTTTTTGCGAGCCTCAAGGATGGGGCAATTGGCGGTTTTACAGAGCGTCAATGTTTTTTTGGTGGGAGGGGAGTCTCAAGCGGAGGGGGTTCAACTGAAAGTTTTTGGTGAGCGTCAAAATGTTGAACGTCACCTCAAAAATTATTCAACAGCACCTCCGCTCCCCCTATATATATATATATATATATATATATATATATATATATATATATATATAACCGTGGTGTTTACACGTCGCTCTCCACTTGTTGTCGCACCCACTTGTTTGGCACCTTTCTTGGCTATGACCTTTGGAGGTTTGTGCACTGTGCTCAATGCTGTTTCGTCGACGTTGTAGATCCGGGTAGCATCAATGTGATGAGTGTCGACTGTTCTCTCCAGAAGGTCAAAGACGTGGTGGACGTCAAACATGCTGATCACAAGTTGCTTTAACTTCCACATCGACAATACATCAGACAATAACACTACACGCTTTCAGGTGTCACGATAAACGTAAGCGACGTTAGGAAAGTCCACCGACTACCAACCAAAGACAACCGCGACAACCGACGCCAAGGAAGACCAATGGTTGTAAAATTTGCGACTCATAAAAAGAAAGATGAAATCTACTCTGGTCGAAAAACCATTAAAGGCACCAACGTTTACAACGAACGAACTGTTAACACAAAACGTGCTGAACTACATCGCTTCTGCATCAGCAACATCAAGGAGAGAAAAACTGTGTGGACGAAAGATGACAAAGTCTTTGTCAGAGTGTGAGAGCAAATCGTTCACGTGAAAACAAAAGATGACGTAAAGGCCTGTGTGTGACTGTGCATCAATGCCAGAGTGTTATCTGGCTATCATCAGGTATTTTCTTCTCATGTGACTGCGCGAACAATGCACCAATGTGTGTTACTTGGCTATCATTACGCACTATCTTCTTGTATGACAGTGCAAACAATGCATCAATGTCAGAGCGTTATCTGACTATCATCAGGTATTTTTTTTAACTGAAACGGACTACGTCAAAATGGAACGTCACTTGCACAATTTACTCTATGCGACCTTTTATGTATGAATGTTTTTTTACAATTTTTTTATTTTCTTCTTTTTGAAATGTTCATTTACACAGTTATGATAAGTTTGAAATGTACTAATGAGGAGCATGCGACACCTCCTTTAAATGAGTACTATTCAGTGCGTTTTATATATGATTTTACCAAAATGTGCTTTTGTTAACAGTAAAATTAGTCTTGTCATGCTGTTTAATTTGATTAATTTGACAAGCGATGTTTTGTTTTAAATATGATCAATACTGTACGTTTGTTAGAAAGTTACGGTGGTATAGAAAATAATTCTTTAAATCACATTTTAAGAATAGATACAAATGATGAAGATGGTGAATTAAATCAAATTTACAATACTTAGTCTAAACTGTCAATGTTTAAACTGAAAAATTGACGAAATTGTTATTAAGCTAGACATACTTAGAAACAATAATTGTAAAATCAACGCTCTTTGTTTACAAGAAACGTGGCTTAACGATGATTCTGACACCTCATTATTAAAAATTTATTGTTACAATTTAATAACACAAGGCAGAATATGTAGTGGTCACGCTGGCCTAGCAATATATATTGATAACAATTACAACTATAAATTGTTAGATATTTATACAAAGTCAAACATATGGGAATGACAATTTATTAAAATAACATAAAACACTGTCAAGAAAAAATCATCCTTGGAAATACATACCTACCTCCTAGATATGTTATTGAGAATTACATTCATAGAAGAATTATGCCCTAAATTAGATCATCTGCAAAACCTAACTGGTGAAGTAATACTAGCACATGGTTTCTTTCTTAAAATTACTTTACCAACACGTTTTTCAAATACTATCTGCACGCTTATTGATAATTTTCTATGCAAACTCTCAAAAGCTCTTTTTAAATCAACAGCCGGTATTTTAATCAGCAGCATTTCTGATAATTTTTCGTATTTCATTTGCCTTGATTGCAATGCATACTATTACAAATGTCCCTAAATTTATCACAATTAGACAACAAAATACTGACAGCCTTGAACATTTTAAAATAGATTCGATGCGTTCAAATATTTATAATAAACTAACCAAGGATAGAGATACTAATCCCAACGACAATTACAACCTCCTTGATGAAACTATTACTACTGCTATGGATAGATTCTTACCTACTAAAGTCATTAAATGTAATAAACACAAACACAAAAAGGCACGTTGGATTACACAAGGTATCATTAGATCAATAACATTTAGAGATAAATTGTATTCAAAACATAAACATACTCATATAGGTACAGCAGAATATGTTTAGCTCTATACACATTTTCATACATATAATACAATTCTTAAAAGAAATATTAGATTAGCCAAACAAGCATATTATCAATCCAGTTTGAAAGAAATAAGCACGATATTACAAAACGTGGTCTATGATTAAAGACATTATTTAAAAAAAGACAGGGAAAGAAACATTTCCTGATTTCTTTAAAATGTATGGTGAACAGTAATTGACAAGACTATTATTGCAAATAAATTTAACTAATTTTTCATCAATATTGGTTCTACACTTGCATCACAAAGAACCAATACTGGAGATAACTCTTACAAAGCCTATTTAACAGAGATACATATATAGACTTTTAACTTGATGCCAATAGACAATAGTACAACGATTAGCATAATTGATAGCTTACATCCAAAATTTAGTAACCAAATTACTAAAACTAATTAAAAATGAAATAAATTAAGCAGTCACTCTAACCTTTAAGCAATCAATAATAACTGGCATATTTCCAGATAAATAAAAAAATGCAAAAGTTATTTTACTTTTTAAAAATGGTGATGAGACAATCTTTGATAATTATAGTCCAATTTCTATCTTACCAGCTATTCCCAATATATTTGAAAGATTTATGTTTAATCAAATTCCAATTTAATTCCAATAACTTATACTATGAGAATCAATACGGGTTTAGGGAAACCCATTCTACGAAACTTGCCACTCTAGAAATAATAGACAGAGTTGTCTAAGAACTTGACCAATCAGCAACTCCAATAAACATACACCAGGACCTATCTAAAGCCTTTGACACAATTGATCATAACATAGTATTACAACAACTTAATTATTATAGAATAAATTGTGCAGCACTTGATCTATGTAAAAACTATTTATACAATCGTAAGCAATATGTTGAAATTGGCGATTACAAGTCGGAAGAAGCTGCCATAAACACTGGTGCCCAACAAGGGTCTATTTTAGGCCCCCTTCTATTTATCATATATATTAATTACATAATGTTTTCCAGTGATCATTTTAAATTCATAATGTATGCAGACGACATCACTCTTTTTAGTACGTTGAATAAATTCCAATCTCTGGATGGCCCAGTCCAAAATGAAAACATAAATAAAGAATTAGAAAATATACGCACATGGCTAAAGGCAAACAAACTTTCTCTTAACATAAAAAAAAAAAAATCATGGTATTTCACATGTCCCGAAAGGAAATCGAACTACCTAAAATAGAAATAGATGGGACAAATATTGAATGTGTACATGCTTTTAATTTTTTAGGTATCACCATAAACCAACACCTAAATTGGGACAGCCATATAAACAAAACAACGAATAAAATCAATAAAATAATTGGAATTTTAAATAAATTTAAACATGTATTACCTTTAATGTATAATTCGCTCATTCTTCCCAAGATTAATTATGGCATATTGGTGTGTCATCCAGCCCATCGCATTTTTAAACTTCAAAAGAAAGCTGTGCGAATAGTTACTTCAAGTAAATACAATTCTCACACAGATCCTATCTTCAAAGAATGTAAGTTTCTTAAGTTGGATGACATCTATAGACTCCAACAGCTCAAATTTTATTACAAATTGATCAACAAGCTTATACCAGAATAGTTCAGTTGTATTCCATTTGCAATTCACCAATACAACACACGTGGTAAAACAACTTATTTATTCCCAGAGTTAATCATCAATATGCAAAAAAGTACACCAGACACAACATTATACAAACTATTAACAGTACTCCAAATATCATATATATGATCTAAAGCTTATATGGTTTTTCCACTTATACAAAAAATTACTTTATCAAGAATTATGAATCATGTCATATTTCTAACTGTTACATCTGTCATTCTTAAACAAGACATGACTTTGTTTAAACTATTTTATGTATGTACTGTGTATACACATGTATGTATTCATATAGAGTTGATCACGTGATAATCATTTAATTATGTTACACCAGTAGGGTGGCTCCCGTGTTAGCGGCATATAATTGTCTTATTGGGAGCCTCCCTGACCTTACAATGAATATTATATTGTAGTTTATGTGCTTATGATGATCAAAATAAATACTGTCTGTCTGTTTGTATGTATGTCTGTATGTCTGTCTGTCTGTCTGTCTGTCTGTCTGTCTGTCTGTCTGTCTGTCTGTCTGTCTGTCTGTCTGTCTGTATGTCTGTCTGTCTGTCTGTATGTCTGTTTGTCTGTCTGTCTGTATGTCTGTCAAAATACATACCATCGACCTGCTTATATAAGCGTTCATCTGATACGTTTCTGAACAATATTCGAACAGACATTCCACACATGTCAGACCACTCGGCAACTCGTGAAACCACCAAACATCCGGGTAACGACGACGAGTCGACAAAATCAGCAGTTCAATACCACTGCGATATGTGACGAAATCCGATCGTTGTTACTGTCAAATCACAGGCTTGCCTACTGCCTTCAGCGCCAGCTCGTCATTTCGTTTGTGCACCGTCCACCAAATTGCTGATGCATCGGGTGACCAGAAGCAGCTGTTCAAAATTGTTGCCAAGCTCCTACACACTGATAATGACACACCACTACCGCCACGTGACTCGTCTGCTACACTGGCATTGCGGTTCTCGGATTTTTTTCTCGGAAAAGATCTCGAAAATTCGGTCTGAATCAGAATGTGATCAATGTAAATGCCTCTGCTGAGGATGCACCGCAGATGTGCTGCTGACTGCATTTGTGCCAGCCACTGAGGCTGAAATTGGAATGTTGTTGAAGTTATCGCCAGTGAAATCTTGTGAACTTGATCCCATTCCGATATGGCTTTTTAGAGATTGTGTGCATGGTGTTATACCTGTGCTCATAACAAATGTTAACCTGTCTATGAGAACGGGGGTAATGCTTTCTCACTTGAAGGAAGCGCACAGTACTCAAGAAAGCGAGTCTAGACAAAACCGTTTTCAGTAACTACAGACCCGTGTCAAATCTAACCTATCTAACGAAGACTATAGAACGTGTGAGATTGTCAGCTCACATGTCAGAGCACAATCTCTGTGAGCCCTATCAGTCAGCGTACAAGCCGAATCACAGCGTTGAGACGGCCCTTGTCTGTGTGCAGAATCACATCCTGCACGCAATGGACACTCTGAATGTTGTCATCATGGTTCTCCTTGATCTATCGGCTGCATTTGATACCGTCGACCGTGAAGTGATAATGCATAGACTCTCACATGATATCGGAGTGGTCCAAGCTGAACTGGACTGGGTTAAGTCATGCCTGAGAGACAGAGTCCAGTATGTTCACATTCATGGTGGTACATCACCTGCTCGGCCTCTAGCATACGGGGTACCACAAGGCTCCGTGCTGGGTCCTCAGCTGTTCTCCATCTATTTAGCACCAGTTGCTCAGATTACACGCAAGTACAATTTGATGTGTCATTTCTACGCGGATGATATTCAATTCCAGTGAAACCCCACCAAGAGGACATTGCTGCGGCTGTCGTCCGTATTGAAGAATGTGTAGCGGAGATGAGGACGTGGATGATGACAAACGTTTTAAAGTTGAATGACTCAATTACATAAGTCATCGTGTTCGGCTCTGCGCAACAGCTAACAACATTGAGCTATACACACTATGCACTGGAGACTGTTTGGTCACTGTAACTCAGAATGTACCAACTTGTGGTGTATAGTTCGATGCCGAAATGACGTTGGAGACGCACGTGACTGCTGTCTGCCATTTTCCATCTCCGCAATATTGCAAGAATAAGATGTTAGCTAATACCTGCAGCGACAGAACAAGTCATACATGCGTTTGTTACAACCAGACTTGACGTTGGCAATGTATTATTCTACCGACTGCCTGTGAAACAACTAGAACGGCTGTCATGGAGTTCTGTCATGTCACACCTCTATTGATGAAGCTGCACTGGCTGCCGGTAGCAGTTAGAGTAGAGTATAAGATTCTTCTACTCACGCATCGAGCACTGACTGGCTGTATATCACCAAATGTGTCAACCGACGCCAGCCAACTCGATTGCTGCGCTCCAGTGAACACAATCATTTATGTGTACCACGTGCAGAGCGTCGCTAGGGTGACTGGTCATTTTGCGTGGCAGCCCCAACACTATGGAACTAGCTGCCGCAAAAGCAGACTGCAACAACAATGACAAACACTGATTTTGAGTCAAACCTTAAGATTTTTAGTCAAACCTTAAGACCTATCTGTTTTCCCGAACATACTGTACGCCGCCGTGAGCAACGTTTGTTGGAACGGTGCATTATAAATGTCACGATTTAATTTAATTTGGACATCTTCTTTGTTAAATCATTCTTTGCGAGCCTGAAAAATCGCTTCTGGTTGACGTAGCTTCAGTTCTAGTGTCTTTGGAAAAGCCATACACCATGTTTTTCCAGCCGTTTCTTTCTCTTTGTTGAATATGTGGGGAATGTTATGCCATTCTGCTACCTGGAATGCAAGCGACATTAAGTATTTGGGTGTAATGCCGAAGAGATGATCCTGCAAAAGCAGAACATATTACACCATTTTTCTTTCTCTTTCTATCTCATATGCAAGTGTACAATGTCTGGCAAACGTTTTTTCACACCATTTGTAAATTTGTTTTGCGATAGAAGGTGTCTGTTAAATGTAGGTTTGGGGATACCAACGAGTCTGCAAGTCTCATTCAACTCCTGGTCTCCGCTTATGAAATATGTTAGCGCCCTTTCCATGGCCTCTTCACTCCACCGGCCATAATTTATGCAAACAAAAATTCCATGCTTAATGTTACTTTCTGGAGGGGGTTGACATAATCAGATATTCTTATATATTTGGGCAGGGAATATACAAGAAATCCATTGTGTAAAATGTTCTTTTAAAATGCTTCATTGAATAATATTAAAAGTAAAAAGGTAAGTTCTATATAGCGAAGTATCCAGTCCCCAGGACTTTACGCTTTACACTGCACTTCCTGGCAGACCTGTTCAATCGAACACCAAGACAGTAAAGCCAAGATAATAAAACAGTTTCAGATAAGTAAGTGTATATATTGTACCACGTGGTTTATAAATCGTACCACTGGTACAATATGTACGACACAAAACGGTACATTTACACGTACTACCGACGTTACATGAGGATTCATCATTAAAAATAGCGAATCATAGTTAGCTGAGGCTGCCGTTTGTTTCTCCAGCTGTGGCTGCGTTATTAAAAAATTACTTCTTTCAAGCTATCGTCTTATATAAAATCACACCTTGTTCATTTAAATATTAGCATAGCAGTGACCATAACAAAAATGAAAATACTTACCGCTTTCCATGTGGAGTCTGAGACGCCATTGTGTTTTCCGCCAAATGTACAAAATGAAGTAAGCTATCAAAACAACAACCAACCAGAAAGCTTCATATAACAGATTTTCTAAATTCAAAGAGGTACGATTTGCAAACTGGTACAGTATCCAAGTACTCACCCTAACGATGCTGTGTTTTCTAACATTTACTAAATATGTTATGATGACTGTCAACTGTATCAAGGCATTCCGCCAGGTGACGATCATTTGTCCTATTCCTATAGTATAATATTAATTGTTATTTTATTCCATCAACCACGGAAATATGATTTATTACCTAAACTTGAATCTTCCGAAGAACCCGATAGCGACACGCAGACCCTGGGAAAATTAAGCATCTCAAGTGTCACATCTCACGTATTTCGATTGCCATTGTTGTCTCCGCTGGTGGTATCTGTTCCTCGCGGCTGCGGACACGTTGGTCGTACGCTGACAGCGGCGGCGGAGGTGGCGGGCATGTTGATTGCTGGTGTCCGCTCACGACTACTCGCAGACAGTCTACCCCGGTAGATAATCAGCGGTTATTCGAACCAGCGAGGTTTCCAATAGCGCTGCGGGAGGATTTGCGTCGAGGCAAACGTCATTCGACCCCTTATGGTGGCTCCTGTTTGTTGACGCCCTCCGCGAAGTATCTAATTCACAATATCCTTTTAGTCTGTTTGTTTGCAGGTTCAGGTTGTGTGAGGCGACGAGGAAACAAACAAGTTGATAGACCACCGCATTATGAGGACAGACATCCAATGGATGCTGATATGAAGTAGTAAGTAGTGCTGCCGCTTCTGAATGTGAAGGTCAGCGTGTTCTCCTAGCGCACGGATGATCAGACAGACAGACAGACAGACATACAGGCAGGTGTGCAGATAGCAGGTAGAGAGACA